>JACEFZ010025236.1:0-121965 GCA_014155875.1 Cepaea nemoralis | reverse complement strand
TTGTTCTTGTCATTTTTGCCCGTTTTTGGGGCTGTTCTTGTCATTGTTTGGGTTTTTTCGGCTGTCTTGTCATGTGTTGTTTCGCTGTCTTGTCATGTGTCGCTTGGCTGCCTTATCATATGTTGTCTCGCTGTCATGTCATGTGTCGCTTGGCTGTCTTGTCATATGTTGTCTGGGTGTCTTGTCATATGTTGTCTCGCTGTTTTGTCATATGTTGTCTGGCTGTCGCGTCACGTGTTGTCTCGCTGTCATTTCACAAGTTGTCTCGCTGTCTTGTCATATGTTGTCTCTCTGTCTTCTCATGTGTTATATCGCTGTCTTGTCACGTGTCGCTTGGCTGTCTTGTCATATGGTTGTCTCGCTGTCTTGTCATGTGTTGTCTCGCTGTCTTGTCATGTGTCGCTTGGCTGCCTTATCATGTGCATAAGTTGTCTCGCTGTCTTGTCATATGTTGTCTGGGTGTCTTGTCATATGTTGTCTCGCTGTCTTGTCATGTGTTGTCTGGCTGTCTCGTCACGTGTTGTCTCGCTGTCATTTCACAAGTTGCCTCGCTGTATTGTCACATGTTGTCTCGCTCTCTTGTCATGTGTTGTCTGGCTGGCTTGTCACGTGTTGTCTCGCTGTCATTTCACTTGTTGTCTCGCTGTCTTATCACACGATATCTCGCTGTCTTATAATGTGTTGTCTGACTGTCTTATAATGTGTTGTCTGGCTGTCTTGTCTTGTGTTGTCTGGCTGTCTTGTCATGTGTCGCTTGGCGGTCTTGTCATATGTGTCATCTACCTGGTGACCCACCTCATCATGCCATTTACTTGGCTACCCCACATAATATCATCTACCTTGTGACTCTACCTCAACATGTCATTTATCTAATGACCACACCTCATCATGTCATCTACTGGTGACCCACCTCATGATGTCATCTACATGGTGACCCCATCTCATCATGCCATCTACCTGGTGACCCACCTCATCATGTCATCTACCTGGCGATCCCATCTCATCATATCATCTACCTGGTGATCCTACCTCATCATGTCATCTACCTAGTGACCCACCTCATCATGTCATCTACGTGGTGACCCCCACCTCATCATGTTATCTACGTGGTGACCCACTTCATCATGGCATCTACCTGGTGATCCCATATCATCATTTCATCTACCTGGTGATCCCATCTCATCATATCATCTACCTGGTGATCCTACCTCATCATGCCATCAACCTGGTGATCGCATCTCATCATGCCATCTACCTGGTGATCCCATCTCATCATGTCATCTACCTGGTGACGCCACCTCATCCTTGCACATGTCCGGGCCTAACACTTGCCATGACTATGGCAGTAATTTTAATGGAATTAACTGTACCCTGTATCTTCCTATTGTTGTAAAGAAGCCAATTGTCACAGTCTTGCGTTTACTCGAAATCAGACAACATCATCCGTACCTCAAATATAACTACAGCTCGTACAGATGTTTTACACGGAATTTATTCCAGGCAAGCCTGACAATCAAACAAGGCGTTATTTGCCTGTCACATCAACATAATGATCGCCACTCGGCACACAATATATAGATACATATCATCACACATGATCACTGTCTCGTTAACATCGCATGCGTTCACAACAATAGATAATGGCTTCAGAACAACACTACGTCCAGTCGGAAGGCCGTCTTGTCGCTGTCTGAAGCAGCTCAGGTTGTCGCTTGCCTACGTGGTCAAACTCCCTCGTGGGGTCCACAACTCTGAGTGCCGTTCTCTTTGCACGCAGCACTGTGGTATTAGTACTCGTTACCCTCTAAAGTTCTATTCTAGTTTACGTCGTCACGGTATTCCCCGTGACCTAATGTACCCGCCCTTGTTCTCGGGTCGGTCCCTCTGTTGTCCTAACCCTAACACGTTAGTGTCCCCACCCGAGTCTAGTCTTATTGCCATCTTAAGTCCTAGCTTGGGTGCTGTCTCTATTCGGTCTATACCTTTATAGACGTCCTGTGTCTATGTCCTCTAAATCTTTGCCCCTCTTCTGTCACTAGTTTGTTCTACTATAATCTAACACCTTGACACCAATCAGTACTTATCAAGTTACACAGATTTTCAACATATATTGTTTGTGGGTGGACGTGTGTGTGTGTGTGTGTGTGTGTGTGTGTGTGTGTGTGTATGGGTGGGTGGGTGTGAGTTGTTGTTTAGCTGGGTTTTTTGTTTATTACATGTTAACATGATCGAAAGGATAAGAGCGTTCTCTCTGAAATGTCCGATGCTCTTCCGGGGAGGTAGGCGGTTCAGCCCCAACACTGGCATTACATTGGACTTTAACGTTACCCTGTCGTTCAGAAAACAATGGCAAACTAGCTATAGTATGTCCACATTTGTTTGCCTTAATTCACGATCAATTATTTTGAAAACTGGCTGTTGCATCGTTATGAAATTTTTCCAGCCGTCTTATATTTACCCCCACCCAAGGAATATGTCTTTGATAGGTCCAAAAACAACTTAAATCATTGAAAGCGGCGACATTCGTTTGATGTTTTGCCGAAAAACTAGTGATTTCTCGTTAACAAAGTTATTTTTACGGTAATGGGAGACCTGTCAATTCTGATGACACACAAAGGCGTATCTGGATTCGCATGGGAGTGGGTGCAATGAAAGAACTAGCTTAAAATCGACAGGGTCGGCAGCATTGCACCGGGTTTTTATCCCATATGGCTCAGTTTCTTTCCACAGCGCGGAAAGCGTCGCACAAAGCACGAACTCCGTAGTTCCAGCGACCACCCTCGGGAGTATCCGAAAAAATGCACTTGTGAAATGAAGGACGCGGCCCGGAATCGAACATACAACCTCCGGAGCCCGAGTCAGACGTCTTGACCACTTCACCACGGAGATTCCCGAGAGGGGTGCAAT
This sequence comes from Cepaea nemoralis, assembly GCA_014155875.1. Classification (NCBI taxonomy): domain Eukaryota; kingdom Metazoa; phylum Mollusca; class Gastropoda; order Stylommatophora; family Helicidae; genus Cepaea; species Cepaea nemoralis. The sequence goes on along the minus strand of JACEFZ010025236.1, from coordinate 119,058 downwards.
GTGTAATATTAGTAAAGACAGAGAATTTAGAGGCATGGGGTAAATAATTTGTAAATTTACAGGAAAGTAGAAGGAATATATTTGTTACCTTATTTTTCATTTCCTTCTTGTTTCTTCAACTGATGCTGATGCTGTAATGTTTAGGGCCTGCAATTCGTCTGAATAGTTGGAGCAAAATATCCCAGTAAGTGTGAACGTAGATTAAGGTCTGCGATCTGCTCAGACCTTAATCTGTGTCGGACGATTCCAGTAGGTTGATGATTGCTCTCGGTTGCATAAAATTCAATCCATCCTTTCTCCAATAGTCCTCTTCCTCTTTCAACACATGGTCCTGACGTTTTTTCCAGTAACTTTTATCAATATTTAATAGCGCGGACAGACAGACTGACAGACAGACAAGACAGACAGACAGGACAGACAGAAAGGTAGGTAGGTAGGTAGGTAGGCAGACAGAAAGGTAGGTGGATGGCTGGCTGGCTGGCTAACTGGGTGGGTGGGTGGGTCGGTCGGTCGGTCGGTGGGTGGGTGGGTGGTTGGGTGGGTTGGCCGGCAGGCAGGCAGGCAGGCAGACAGACAGGCAGGCAGACAGACAGACAGATAGATTAGATAGACAGATAGATAGATAGATATCGGTGGGTCGGTGGGTCGGTCGGTCGGTCGGTCTATGGGTCGGTCGGTGGGTCGGTGGGTCGGTGGGTCGGTCGGTCGGTGGGTGGGTGGGTCGGCCGGCGGGCAGATAGATAGATAGATAGATAGATAGATAGATAGATAGATAGATAGATAGATAGATAGATAGATAGATAGATAGATAGATCGATCGAACGAACGAACGAACGAACAGACTTTATTTTCAAAGGGTAACAAATTGATATATATATATATATATATATATATATATATATATATATATATATATATATATATATATATATATATATATATATATATATATATATATATATATATATATATATATATATATATATATATATATATATATTCTTCTTCTTCTTCTTCTTCAGCATTCCGAGCCATTGAGGTTCTTTGCTGCAAATACAATCCGTCTCCATTCGTCTCTCTGGTGGACCTTCTCTTGCCAGTCCGTTGATTCCAAGTGCTTGTAGGTCTGTACATTTATTATCTCTCCACCGCCTTCTTGGTCTACCTCGGGGTCTACGGTCATTTATTTCCTGAGTGTAAGCGAGTTTTGTTTCCCTATTATCTTCCATTCTTTCTATATGCCCCAGCCATTGTAGTCTATTAGCCTTCATGATACCAGTGATTAGCGGGGACTTAAACAGATCATAAATGTCTTTGTTACTTCTTTATAGATAGATAGATAGATAGATAGATAGATAGATAGATAGATAGCTAGTTAGATAGATAGATAGATAGATAGATAGATAGATAGATAGATAGATAGATAGATAGATAGATAGATAGATAGATAGATAGATAGATAGATAGATAGATAGATAGATAGATAGATAGATAGATAGATAGATAGATAGATAGATAGATAGATAGATAGATAGATAGATAGATAGATAGATAGATAGATAGATAGATAGATAGATAGATAGATAGATAGATAGATAGATAGATAGATAGATAGATAGATAGATAGATAGATAGATAGATAGATAGATAGATAGATAGATAGATAGATAGATAGATAGATAGATAGATAGATAGATAGATAGATAGATAGATAGATAGATAGATAGATAGATAGATAGATAGATAGATAGATAGATAGATAGATAGATAGATAGATAGATAGATAGATAGATAGATAGATAGATAGATAGATAGATACGAACGAACGAACGAACAAACTTTATTTTCAAAGGGTTAAGAATTGGGCACGCAGGCCCGTCTAACATTCTGCCCTTCTATCACTCTCTTTCATACATTATTTCATTCACACATCATTCAAGGCTAACAGAGAACAGCAACAATATAAAAGATATGCATTATAAAGGCATGGGCAAAATGCGAACATCAAAACTACACGACACAGTAAAATTAGATAATGGTCTGACACTTGTTATTAGCCATGTGGAATATACTGGCCTACCAAAAGGGGACTGGCTGTTATACTAGGGTTTTGTTATTATTATTATTATCTCTATTATTAAGGGGGAAGATAATCCGTACTGAGATAGTGTTCGAGTAATTTGCGATTATATGAATAGGGATTGGTGATGTCTTTGATTTCTTGTGGAAGATTGTTCCACAGCTGAGCTGCAGAGTACGTTAAGCTTGTTTTGTATAAGTCAATCCTAGGCTTCGGAATGTGTAATATATTTAAACGTTTACTGTGTCTAGCATTATATTTAAACAATGGCCAAAGGTAATTTGGGGCATTCCGATGCAGGATTTTGTGAATTAGTTTAGCTTTATTGAAAAGCAGGCGTTTGCGGAGTGGTAGTAACTGAAGGCGTTTATACAGGCTAGGATTGTCAGATAAATGTTTGTTATAAATTAGACTCATGGCCCGTTTCTGGAGTGAGTAAAGTCGCTTGGTGTTTGAATTAGAACAACCGTCCCAGATTGTAGAGCAGTAGTCAAAGTGTGTCTGTATATGAGAAGTATAGAATAGTTTCCTTGTGTCCTCATCAAGGAAGTTTTTAATTTTGGCGAGTTGGTAGACCTTTTTTCGCTGTTTGTTTAATAAGCGCTTGAACGTGGGAATTAAAGGTTAGGTTTCTATCAATGATTATGCCTAATGTTTTGTGCTCAATTACACTTTCTACTGGCATGTTATCGATGTGAAGTTGAAGTGATGTGTGTGAGCTTAGAGTTTGAAGTCTTTGTCTGGTTGTTAGTAACATTGATTTTGTTTTAGTGATGTTAATTTGCATACGGTTTGAATAGCTCCACCTAACTACATTATTTAATTCTTGTTGTAAAGACGACTCCAATAAAATACAGTTTTCAGCATTTGTGTACACTGTACAGTCGTCTGCAAATAGATCGCAGGACGACGAAAGATGCAAAGGTAGATCGTTAATATATATGGCAAACAATAGAGGGCCAAGAATAGAGCCTTGCGGTACTCCAATATTGAAGGTAGTGGTATGAGACAGACATTTATTATGTGATACTACTTGCTTTCTGTTTGATAGAAAAGATGATATTAGAGTGACTACATTAGGGCCAATTTTCATTGTCTCAAGTTTTTTAATTAAAATAACATGGTCTATCATATCAAATGCTTTCTTGAAATCAATAAACACAGTTCCACATAGACTGTTGTTGTTTATATTCTGGTGCCAATTTTCTATCATGTTTGTTAGGGCCGTATGGCAAGAATATTTTGGTCGAAATCCTGATTGGTTGTCAACAATAAGCTTGTTGCGAACTAAATACTGTAATGTTACTTTATGGATGTGTTTTTCTAGTGGCTTAGATAGTGATGATAGTAAGGAAATGGGTCTGTAATTGTTCGGGAGATCATTGTCCAATGAACCAGATTTAAGAAGAGGGTACACTTTAGCGATTTTGAGAGCTGATGGAAAGTGGCCTTTGGTGAGACACTGATTATATACATAGGTTAGTGATATACAGATCACTGGCGCAGCACAACGGAGAATCCGGTTGCTGATTCCATCTAACCCAGATGAGGTTGTGTTTTTTAGGTTACTGAGGTAAGTGAATACCTCAGTGATTGTCATTAGCGGTATGTCGGAAAGAATATCGCCGGAGCATCTATTCTCGCAAAACGATGACAGTAAAGATAAGTTGCAAGGAGAATTAGGTATTGAAGCCTTCAACTGGTCTATGTCAGTTTGAAAAAAATTACTGAATTGGTCGCATGTAATATGATTTGATGGTAAAGAATTTCGGAAGTTATACTTGTTTGTCAAGGTGTTAATTGCCTTCCATATATCCTTACTATTTGTTTTATCCATTACTAAGTTCTTAAAGTAATTTTTCTTTTCCCGTCGTATGGTATATTGAACTTTGTTTCTAAGAGTACGGTATGCGCTGAGATCCCGCTTTTTATGTGCTTTATCTCTGTCTCTCATAATTTCAAGTATTTCCTGGGTGATCCAAGGTGGCTTGACGTGGTGTTTTACTCGAACTTCCTTGATTGGCACATGTCTATCAAAAACATCAATAAATGTTTTCATCCAGAATTCCAGAGCATCATCCGGGTCAGGAAGCTGATAAACATTGTCTAGAGGTGAACTGAGCAAGTCCTGTAAAAATGCGTTTTGGTTGAAATGTTTGTAACTTCTATATTTTACACTTATGTGTTTATGTTTAGGAGTTTTAATTCCTTGTTTAGACCACGTGCAGCATATTGGGTAGTGATCGCTCATTGCACAATTGGGTACAGCGCATTCTATGATGTTGTCTGAGCAAGTTACATAAATGTGATCTATGACTGTTGAAGATGACTTTGTTACTCTAGTAGCCTGTTGTACTATTTGTTGGAAATTGTATGATGCAATTATATTTCCCCATATTATGTTGGATTTGTTGGTGTCAATGTTAAAGTCTCCGAGTAGTATAATTTCCTTCCCGGAAGCGAAAACCACATCCATCATGGTAGTGAAGTTTTCGTACCAGACGTGTCCAGCACTGGGATTTCGATAGAGGTAGCCAATTATCAGGGGTGTGCGGTTTTGAAGTTTTAGCTCTAACCACATACATTCTATTTCGCAAGTTTCAAAGTCTAGCCTACGGTGAGCATTTAGTAAATTAGAAACATAGGTTACTATGCCTGTCTCTTGTTTCCTACAGGGATCCCTTCTAAAAACTTTGTACCCTTTAATAGATATGTCCTCATCTGAAATGTTATCATTAAGTCTACTTTCACTAAGGCCGAATAAATGAAAATTTTGATTAAGAATAGAAGATAACTCTGGTAGCTTGTTAAATAAGCTGCAAATGTTTAAGTGGCCAGTGCGTATTCCTGACTTATTGAGCCAGTGTTGCCACTTCTCAGACATTTCATCCATGAAGAAAGTGTAAATTAGTCAAAGTTAAGCAAAAATACAAGATCATAAAAAAATCACAATTACATTAACTTACAAAATATCAGTAATACAAATCGATATGTAAATGACAATATTATAACGATATAACTAATTAGACCAACGAATATAATGCAAACACGGAACAAAACGAATTAAAGAACATACAACAAATAATTAACCTGAAAAAAAACTACTTCACAAGCTAAGTAACCAACTGTTATCCAAAAGAATTAATAAATGACTATACAAGTCAATGTCTCTGTTTAAAGCGGAGTATCCCACACGGGAAATAAAACGTTAAACAGTAAGCAGAAGGAAGAACAGTGAAGACCCCCTCACTCACAGTAAAAACACAATGAAAAGTAATATAAAAGCTATACAACTAAGTACTATCAATTAATATAAGGTCAAAACAAGTCAATGTTTATAGTTGCTTATAACCTAATACGTTACTAGATCAAGTAGTAACCAAATATGCAGATAAACGTTCTAGGAGAGGCTCTTTCTTGTACCGAGATCCGGTGTAGCTTTGTGCTAAGTTGCTAGTAAATGCCAGGTTGTGTTGGTTTTTTGTATAGCGACATTATAAGTGCTTGACGAAGTGTAGCTGAGCTATACCGTGTGAGGTGCAACCATTCTGGGTTACAATGAAATGGGTACTGATGATGTCTCATGGGTATGTAATGACTACCAACTAGAGCCTCTGGTTGGTGGCTAACAGGAGGTTGTGGTGGCACATCGTTGTTGCTGAGAGTTGGTTCCTTTCTGGGGAGAATAGGAAAAATATCTTCGTAATTATTACCCTCCTGTGTGAAAGTATTTAACGGACTTGGTGTAGTGGTAGTGTCCCGTCTGGCTTGGATTTCAGGTGCAGTGGTTATGAGTGGTCTGCACACTTCTGTCCTATTGGTACTTGATGTGACGGGAGTATGTCGTCTGGTTTGAGTTTCAGGAGTAGCTAAAAGTGTCGGCGCGATCCCGTATTGGATGTATGGTATGTCCGTTCAGGATATTTGATATTCTTGGCGAGAAAACTGGTTCCCAATGTAGACAAATGTATTTGATCCTTATAAAGACTCTTTTTTGGTGCACCAGCCTGTGAAGTGAATGATGCTGTGTTGTTGATGAATTGTATCATGTTTTGAGAACAGAACTTCTGCAAAATGTTGTTATTTATGTCAGCTAGACGGCGCTGCTGTCCATAACTTGGTGATATGATGGAGGAGAAGAAAATGGATGAGTTAGGAAAAGTGTGACGTAATCCGTTCAAGAGTGCCAGCAGTTGAGACCCTGTGATTTGTTGGTTGTTCATGGTGTCGGTGATACCAATATGTACGCTTGCCCTTCTAACGCTATGATTAACAGCCAACCTGCTAATCTTGTCTGTTAGCCGGTCTACACCAGCCCCAGGCAGTGGGATTATTGAAACAATGTCTTTGTCTGACGTGGCCATCCTGTCGCTGTATAAACCTTTCATTAAGGAATCGCCTAGTATAATATGTGTACAGTCAGGTCGTGCTGTCTGTACATGTTGGTTTTCAGCACGTCTCGCCCGTTGTTTCATCCATTTCCGATTATCAGCAGTCTTTATGTCTCCATGTGGTTCTCTCGATGTATCTTGTAGGCTTGTCTTGCCCGTTGGCAGCATGTTAGAGCACTGTAGGTTTTCTGGTGACTTTTCTTGAAGTACTTCGAACCTATTGCTTATTTTGACGTCAATGGGGTAGACTGCTTGTTGTTGTTTATCTTCGTCTGCGCATTGAGGTGTTTGTTGTTGTTTATCTTCCTCTGCGCATTGAGGTGTTTTCATAGCGCTTATCTGTTCTGGGTGGGATTGAGCTTCCCCAAGATTTCCTAAGGATGAAGCGGTTGCTTGGGAATTACATGCTTCTTCGGTTTGGTTGGTAGAGGACACATTCTGTAAGATTTGAACTGTATTTCTCAGCAGCAAATTTTCATCTCGCAGGAGTGCGACTTCTGTCTTGAGAGCATTGTAATCACTGCTTATCTTGTTGTTTGCTTCAATGTTGGTTGAAACAGTGACAATGAGCGCCTTTAGTGATTGTTCTAGTTCCTCAATGCGCTGTTTACAGTCGCACGAATGTCCATTGATAGTTAAGATGCTATTGTTATCTGAGGCAGGTACTTCTTCAACAATGTCAACATTGGGTTCTATGTTGTTTTGGATACGCTCCATTGGGTATTCAATGGCCAAGAGCACTGGTGGGTTGGCAGGCCTCGTGTTGATGTTGTCATGTACACTCATCGTATGAGTTAATTGACGAACATTGTTAGCTGGTGTGCTGTCGACAGCTGTAGTTGTGGGCTGCGTAGATTCGGTGAATGCCTGTGTCGAATTTTCAAGTTCAACAAAATCTACTTTTAGCCAGGAATTAATGTTTTCATTACTGCCCTGTGTCATGAGTTTATTTTTACTGTGGTACAAATGTATCGTAATCACTGGCGTCGTAATCAGATCCTCAACGTGGGCCCCGCGCTTATCTTGCCTGTGTTCAATTAGTTCAAGCCTGTAGTAGTTGAGTAGGCAAGTTCGGAATGCCTCATAATGGAGTGTGTTGTTGAAGGAAACAGTAACACACTGTCCTGAGTTGGTGTGTTTGACGACTAGGCCGTTGGGATTTATGCACTTGGATAGCTTATTCTTCACGGCCCTCTCTTTGTTTAGTGTGTAAGTTTTATTGACAGCCGATCGTAAACCTGAGCGAGTCCTTTCACCATTCACTTCCAATACGGAGCACTCTCCTTCCCCTGACATTATTGCATAATATTACGAATAACTAAACTTGAAGAACGCAGCAATCGCATTGTTATCTAGCCACGCCGCGGGAAATTTGAGGTCCCGTGGTTGTTTCTAACACGCCTCGTGCACTTGATTGGTTAAAATTTAATAGTGTTCAACTATCACTCGAAATGAATATTATATATAACACACATTTTTGCGATAATCAACACTTGTATTAATCTAAAAACTATTTAACCACATCCTCAGAATCACAACGAGCACATTGATATAAAAATCCATGATAGGTGATTCAGCTTGCAATAATAATAATCCGAGAAGTAAGAGATACGAAAACACGTCTTCACTCTCCGCTTGAGACATCTAGATAGATAGATAGATAGATAGATAGATCCCCGCCAGAAGCCGGGCCTTGTCAGCTAGTTTATTTATATAATCACGTTTCATGAAAGAACCCCCATTTGGAGACACCTCTGAATCTTCGCGCTGTTTGTTTCAAAACGGAAATCACCTGAAAATTTAAAAAAATGCTGGGACGTGTCTTGGTGAAGCTGTAATACTGTTAAAATCATGGACGTCATCTCTAAGTCGTAATTAATATACCACATATAAACTAACTTTGAAATCTGCTGTAAAATCTCCAGAACAAAATTTTTTTGTTGGGTGGACATAATAATAAGGTTATATACTAAATCTCATCATTTTCCCTCAGTTGGTTACTGAGATATTGAATTTTATATTGAGGCAAAAAAAAAAAAAAAAAAAAAAAAAAAAAAAAAAACACTATAGAGTAAGCGTGCCATGAAACCACAAACAGCTAAAAAAAATGCTGGGATTGACTGCGACGTTATGTAAATGACGAGCACCTAACTTTGCACTTACTGTATTTGAACCAGCTCTGTCCAAATAATGCCTCAGCCAGCTTCAGGGAAATTAGACAGAGTCGCCACGCAAAGATTTACATTGGGGTCGACTTTTCCGACAACTTGTATAAAGATGGCATTGCGCTTTACAGCATTATAAAAGACCACTCAATGGCTATATCTGTGAGTAGATGTTTCTTCTTCTTCTTCTTCTTCTTCTTCTTCTTCTTCTTCTTCTTCTTCTTCTTCTTCTTCTTCTTCTTCTTCTTCTTCTTCTTCTTCTTCTTCTTCTTCTTCTTCGTCTTCTTCTTCGTCTTCGTCTTCTTCTTCGTCTTCTTCTTCTTCTTCTTCTTCTTCTTCTTCTTCTTCTTCTTCTTCTTCTTCTTCTTCTTCTTCTTCTTCTTCTTCTTCTTCTTCTTCTTCTTCTTCTTCTTCTTCTTCTTCTTCTTCTTCTTCTTCTTCTTCTTCTTCTTCTTCTTCTTCTTCTTCTATACCCTCTATCTGTGCGTAGATGTTTCTTCTTCCTCTTCTTCTTATACCCTCTATCTGTGAGTAGATGTTTCTTCTTCCTCTTCTTCTTATACCCTCTATCTGTTAGTAGATGTTTCTTCTTCCTCTTCTTCTTGTACCCTCTATCTCCCATTGGGTTATAGACCTTCTTCCAACCCACTCGAAGCCGTTGTTTCCTTAGCTATCCCTTTTTAACAATTCCATCTTTAGCTATTTCATCTTTAGCTATCCCATCTGTAGCTATTCCAACTTTAGTTATCTCATCTTTAGCTATTCCATCTTTAGCTATTCCATCTTTAGCTATCCCATCTTTAGCTATCCCATCTTTAGCTATTCCATCTTTAGCGATCCCATCTGTAGCTATCCCATCTTTAGCTATTCCATCTTTAGCTATCCCATCTGTAGCTATTCCAACTTTAGTTATCTCATCTTTAGCTATTCCATCTTTAGCTATCCCATCTTTAGCTATTCCATCTTTAGCTATTCCAGTTTTAGCTATCCCATCTTTAGCTATTCCATATTTAAGCTATCTCAAATTTAACTATGCAATCTTTAGCTATCCCATCTTTAGCGATCCCATCTGTAGCTATCCCATCTTTAGCTATCCCATCCTAAGCTATCCCATCTGTGAGGGGAGAGGCGGGGGAGGTGTGGGATGTGCGGGTGGATGAAGGATGTATGTGAGGATGGGGGATGTGCGTTTGGCTGGGTGGTTGGGGTGTGCGTGGGTGGGAGGGTAGATGAGAGATGCATGTGTTGATGGGCGGGTGAATAATGTGTGGGTGTGCGTAGTTGATGGATGAGTACGTGAGTGGGTGGATGTGTGTGAGAGATGAGTGTATGGGTGGGGGATGTGTGTGTTGGTGGAAAGATGTGTGTGAGCGGCGGATGTGTGTGGGTGGGTATGTGTGGGTGGGTATATGTGGGTGGTGGGGTGTGTGTGGGTGGGAGGTGTGTGTTTTTGGGTGTTTATGGGTGGGGCTATGTGTGGGCAGGTGGGGAGATGTGTTTTGTGGGAGGAGATGTGTGTATAGGCGGGGAATGTGTAGTTGAGAGGCGACGGATATTGGGTGGGTGAGTGGGTGTAGGTTGGCTGATGTGTGTGTGGGTGGGTGGGGAAAATTGTGAGGGTGCGAGATGTGTGTGTGGATAGGTGCGGAATATGTGGGTTGGCGGGTGTATGTGTGTGTGGTTTTGTGATGTGTGTTTTGCTGGGTGGTTGTGGGTGTGTGGATGGATGGTGGAGAATATGCGGGTGGATGAGTGAGTGTTGGTTATGGGATGGGTGGGGGATGGGTGTGTGGGTGGGGGATGGGTGTGTGGGTGGGGAAATGTATGTGGGTGGATGCTCAGTGGGTGGGTGGCGGCATGTATGTTTGCCTGTGTCTATGTGAGTGCGTGGAGGTATGTGTGGGTGGGTGGGGGATGCGTGGTTGGCTGCGGGATGTGCGGGTGGCTGCGGGATGTGAGGGTGGATGGGGGATGTGTCACACAACATTGCAATATGCACTGTTTATGTTTACAACTTTCATTTGACAATGTGTTCCCCCCCCCCCCTCCCATGTGAATGTATCATGCGTAATATGCATTGATTATGCTTACAAAATCCATTTGAAATGTCCCCCCCCCCCCCCCCTATGTAAATGAAACATGCACATTTGATGAATGAAAGATGAGTGATTGGAAGGGCCGAATGTAAGACGGGCTGCGTGCCCAATTTGTTACCCTTTTAAAATAAAGTTCGTTCGTTCGTTCGTTCATTCGTTCGTTCGTCCGTTCGTTCGTTCGTTCATCTTTAGCTATCCCATCTTTAGCGATCCCATCCTTAGCTATCCAATCCTCATCTTTCCTATTAGCATTTTTACTGCCATTTGAATTTAACATGTATTGTATGCACTGCATATTTCATCATGTTTATGTCAGTTCCAGGAATTATCTTATTGAATTGCACCACTATTTTTTTTTTTTTTAAATTACACCATGTATAAAATTTTTCAATTTATTCACCATTTTCAATTTTTTCCATGTTTCCCACATTGTTCCCACATGCACATATGTGTATGTGTGCTTGTGTGTGTGTGTGTGTGTGTGTGTGTGTGAGTATGTTTGTATGTGCGTTTATGTGTGTGTACATGTGTGTGAATGTGTATGTCTGTGTGCGTGCGTGTGTGAATGTGTATGTGTGTGTAAGTATGTATGTATTGGTGTGGATGTGTGTGAGTGCGTGTAGGTGTGTGTGGGTGTGTGTACGTACGTGTGTATATGTGTGTATTTGTGAGTATGTGTGTGTGAGAGTGAGTGAGTGTAAGTGAGAGAATGAGTGTATAATAGAGATAGTGGGTGAGCGAGAGAGTGAACGAGTGAGAGAGTGAACGAGTGAGAGAATGAACGAGTGAGAGAGAGAGTGAGTGTGTGTGTCTGTCTGCTTGTATGGTTGTGTGTGAGTGAGTGAGTTGGTGTGTTTAGAGAGTGAATGAGTTAGTGTGAGTGTAAGTGAGAGAGTTTGTGAGAGTTTGAGTGAGAGAGTGAATGTATGAATATGTGTCTGTCTGTATGTGTGTGTTAGAGAGTAAGAGGGGGTGAGTGTGAGGGTGAATGAGTATGGGTGAGAGAAAGAGAGAGAGAGAGAGAGAGAGAGAGAGAGAGAGAGAGAGAGAGAGAGAGAGAGAGAGATAGAGAGAGTGAGAGAGAGAGTGAGAGAGAGAGTGAGCGAGAGAATGAGACAAGGAAAGAGTTAGTGTGTGCGTGAAAGAAAAAATAAAGAGAGAGAGAGAGAGAGAGAGAGAGAGAGAGAGAGAGAGAGAGAGAGAGAGAGAGAGAGAGAGAGATATGAGCACACGCATGTCATGTGACATGCTATTCCATATTGATTCTGTATCCTCATCTTTCAAATTAGTGTTTATCAATCAATCAATCAATCATGTGCCATGCCGAAAAGCGTGGGCGGTCATGACTCGCCATTTCACTCGATCACCAGTGTCGTGGATCAGCTCAGTGTTCCTGTCTCGTCCATGCCATGTGGTCAAGCCATCCAGGTATTTTCCTTTCGGTCTTCCTCTTGGTCTGTTCCCTTCGATCTTGCCAGTTGTCACTAAGTTCTCCAGTCCATTTCTTCTCATAACATGTCCAAAAAATTTTGACTGTCTACATCTAATTTCTCTAATCAGTTTCCGATGTTCATTTGTCTCTTGTAGTTCTTGGTCATTTTCTGTCTGTCCATGGTATTCTTTGCATTTTCCTCAGAGACCACATTTCTGCAGCCATCAGATGCTTTTCAGCTTGACTTCTCATTGTCCAAGTTTCACATCCATACAAAAGAACAGGCTCTATGTATCCCCTCAACACTCTTTTTCTCGTTTCAATTGACATCTTTTTATTGGTCAGAATGTTTTTCATCTTGCTAAAGGCTACTTTCGCCATGGCGATTCTTGTTCTAATCTCTTCAAGGCATCTCCCATCAGATGTTATGACTGTTCCAAGATAATTGTACCGATTCACTTGTTGAAGAATATTTCCATTTACTTGTATATTACATTGTGGCACTTCTTTCCTCCTAGTGACGACCATAACCTGAGTCTTTTTACAATTTAATTCTAACCCCAGTTGCTCACTGTGTACAACAACCGCATCTACTAATTGTTGCAGGTCTTGCGCATTGTCTGCAAATAATACTGTATCATCTGCACATCTAATGTTATTGATGTTTCGTCCTCCAATGTCCATGTCCAATGTGTATGTATCACATTGTTAATCTGTTTTTTCTTTCTGTTTCTTTCCCATGCATCCATGTGTTAATATGTCTGTATGTTTCTTTCCCATGCATCTATTTGTTAATCTATCTTTCTGTTTCTGTCCTATGCATCCATTGTTAATCTGTCTTTCTGCTTCTTTCCCATACATCCATTTGTTAATCTGTCTTTCTGTTTCTTTTCCATGCACCCATTTGTTAATCTGCCCGTCCGCTTCTCCCTCCATTAAAAAAAAAAAATTTCCCTGCTTCAACATCAGATCGGAAAACTTTGTCTGGACACAGCCCTTGTGTGAATTGCTTGTAGAACGGTGTCCGTTGTCTCGGCTAGTCAGTTCATCTGTGGCTTGCATCTTGCTGTCTGCCCACTGTATCCAAATGTCAAAGCTGTTTCTGGCGTGCTGTGCGCAGTAAGCTGTTTATGGTGTGCTGTGCGCAGTAAGCTGTTTATGGTGTCATGTGTGCAGTAAGCTTTTTATGGTGTGCTGTGTGCAGTAAGCTGTTTATGGTATGATGTGTGCAGTAAGCTGTTAATGGTGTACTGTGTGCAGTAAGCTGTTTATGGTGTGATGTGTGCAGTAAGCTGTTTATTGTGTGATGTGTGCAGTAAGCTGTTTATGGTGTGATGTGTGCAGTAAACTGCTTATAGTGTGATGTATGCAGTAAGCTGTTTATGGTGTGCTGTGTGCAGTAAACTGTTTATGGTGTGCCGTGTGCTGTTTATGGTATCCTTTGTGTTGTATGTGGTGTGCTGGACGGAGGATGGAAGACTGGACAGAGAATGGAAGACAGGACAGAGAATGGTAGACTGGCCGGAGGATGCAAGACTGAACGGAGGATGGAAGACTGGGCAGAGAATGGAAGGCTGTACGGAGGATGCAAGACTTGACAGAGAATGGAAGACTGGACGGAGGATGGAAGACTGTACGGAGGATGGAAGACTGGACAGAGAATGGAAGACTGGGCAGAGAATGGAAGACTGTACGGAGGATGGAAGACTGGACGGAGGATGGAAGACTGGGCAGAGAATGGAAGACTGTACGGAGGATGGAAGATTGGGCGGAGAATGGAAGACTGGGCAGAGAATGGAAGACTGGACAGAGAATGGAAGACTGTACGGAGGATGAAAGACTGGGCAGAGAATGGAAGACTGGACAGAGAATGGAAGACTGGGCAGAGAATGGAAGACTGTACGGAGGATGGAAGACTTGGACGGAGGATGGAAGACTGGACGGAGGATGGAAGACTGGACGGAGGATGGAAGACTGGGCAGAGAATGGAAGACTGGGCAGAGAATGGAAGACTGTACGGAGGATGGAAGACTGGACAGAGAATGGAAGACTGGATGGAGGATGGAAGACTTGGACGGAGGATGGAAGACTGGACGGAGGATGGGAGACTGGACAGAGAATGGAAGACTGGACAGAGAATGGAAGACTGGAAGGAGAGTGGAAGACTGGGCAGAGAATGGAAGACTGGACAGAGAATGGAAGACTGGGCAGAGAATGGAAGACTGTACGGAGGATGGAAGACTGGGCAGAGAATGGAAGACTGGACATAGAATGGAAGACTGGGCAGAGAATGGAAGACTGTAAGGAGGATGGAAGACTTGGACGGAGGATGGAAGACTGGACGGAGGATGGAAGAACTGGAAGGAGGATGGAAGACTGGGCAGAGAATGGAAGACTGGGCAGAGAATGGAAGACTGTACGGAGGATGGAAGACTGGATGGAGGATGGAAGACTTGGACTGGAGGATGGAAGACTGGACGGAGGATGGAAGACTGGACAGAGAATGGAAGACTGGACAGAGAATGGAAGACTGGAAGGAGAGTGGAAGACTGGGCAGAGAATGGAAGACTGGACAGAGAATGGGAAGACTGGGCAGAGAATGGAAGACTGGACTGGAGGATGGAAAACTGGGCAGAGAATGGAAGACTGTACGGAGGATGGAAGACTGGGCAGAGAATGGAAGACTGTACGGAGGAGGAGACTGGGCAGAGAATGAAAGACTGTACCGAGGATGGAAGATGGGCGAGAATGGAAGATGACAGAGAATGGAAGACTACGGAGGAGACTGGACGGAAGGGACTGGAAGAATGGAAGACTGGGCAGAGAATGGAAGACTGTACGGAGGATGGAAGATGGGGGGAAAACGGAGGAGATGGAAGATTTGGACGGAGGATGGAAGACTGGACGGAGGAGGGGAGACTGGACAGAGAATGGAAGACTGGACAGAGAATGGAAGACGGGAAGGGGGATGGAAGACTGGCAGAGAATGGAAGACTGGACGGGGAATGGAAGACTGGAGGAGATGAAGACTGACGGAGATGGAAGAGGGGCGAGAATGGAAGACTGGCAGAGAATGGAAGACTGGAAGAAAATGGAAAGTGGAAGACTGGGCAGAGAATGGAAGACTGGACAGAGAATGGAAGACTGGGCAGAGAATGGAAGACTGTACGGGGGAATGGAAGACTGGACGGAGGAGGGAAAAGACTGGGCAGAGAATGGAAGACGGGACGGGGGAATGGAAGACTGGGCGGAGAATGGAAGACTGGCGGGGGAATGGAAGACTGGACGGGGGAATGGAAGACGGGACGGAGGATGAAAGACTGGGCAGAGAATGGAAGACTGGGCAGAGAATGGAAGACGGGGCAGGAATGGAAGACGGGACGGGGGATGGAAGATTTGGAGGAGGATGGAAGATTTGGACGGAGGATGGAAGACTGGACGGAGGATGGAAGACGGGGCAGAGAATGGAAGACGGGGCAGAGAATGGAAGACTGAAGGAGGTGGAAGACGGGGCAGAGAATGGAAGACTGGAGAGGAAAATGGAAGATTTGGGCGGGGGAATGGAAGACGGGACGGAGGAGGGGAAGACGGGGCAGAGAAGGGAAAATGGAAAAAATGGAAATAAGGAATGGAAGACTGGGCAGAGAATGGAAGACGGGAAAGGGGAATGGAAGACTGGCGGGGGAATGGAAGACGGGACGGAGGATGGAAGACGGGGAGGAATGGAAGACTGGACAAGAATGGAAGACTGGGCAGAGAATGGAAGACTGAAAGGGGATGGAAAGACTGGAGGAGGATGGAAGACTGGACGGAGGAATGGAAGACTGACGGAGGATGAAGACTGGACAGAGAATGGAAGACTGGGCAGAGAATGGAAGACTGAAGAGAGGAAGACTGGGCAGATGGAAAGACTGGAACAGAGAATGGAAGACTGGACAGAGATGAAGACTGGACAGAGAATGGAAGACTGGACCAGAGATGGAAGACTGGAAGGAAAGTGGAAGACTGGCAGAGAATGGAAGACTGAACGGAGGATGGAAGACTGGCAGAGAATGGAAGACTGTACGGAGAAGGTGAGACTGGGACAGAGAATGGAAGACTGGTACGGAGGAATGGCAAGACTGGGACAGAGAATGGAAGACTGGACGGGAAGTGGAAGACTGGGCGGAGAATGGAAGACTGGACGAGGATGGAAGACTGGACAGAGAATGAAGACTGTACGAGGATGGAAGACTGGGCAGAGAATGGAAGACTGACAGAGAAATGGAAGACTGGGCAGAGATGGAAGACTGGGCAGAGAATGGAAGACTGTACGGAGGAATGGAAGACTGGACAGAGAATGGAAGACTGGATGTAGGATGGAAGACTTGGACGGAGGATGGAAGACTGGACGGAGGATTGAAGACTGGACAGAGAATGGAAGACTGGACAGAGAATGGAAGACTGGAAGGAGAGTTGGAAGACTGGCAGAGAATGGAAGACTGGACAGAGAATGGAAGACTGGACAGAGAATGGAAGACTGGACAGAGAATGGAAGACTGGACAGAGAATGGAAGACTGGAAGGAAAGTGGAAGACTGGGCAGAGAATGGAAGACTGGACGGAGGATGGAAAACTGGACAGAGAATGAAAGACTGTACGGAGGATGGAAGACTGGGCAGAGAATGGAAGACTGTACGGAGGATGGAAGACTGGGCAGAGAATGGAAGACTGGACGGAGGATGGAAGACTGGACGGAGAATGGAAGACTGGACGGAGGATGGAAGACTGGGCGGAGAATGGAAGACTGTACGAAGGATGAAAGTCTGGGCAGAGAATGGAAGACTGGACAGAGAATGGAAGACTGGGCAGAGAATGGAAGACTGTACGGAGGATGGAAGACTTGGACGGAGGATGGAAGACTGGACGGAGGATGGAAGACTGGACGGAGGATGGAAGACTGGGCAGAGAATGGAAGACTGGGCAGAGAATGGAAGACTGTACGGAGGATGGAAGAGTGGACAGAGAATGGAAGACTGGATGGAGGATGGAAGACTTGGACGGAGGATGGAAGACTGGACGGAGGATGGGAGACTGGACAGAGAATGGAAGACTGGACAGAGAATGGAAGACTGGAAGGAGAGTGGAAGACTGGGCAGAGAATGGAAGACTGGACAGAGAATGGAAGACTGGGCAGAGAATAGAAGACTGTACGGAGGCATGGAAGATTGGGCGGAGAATGGAAGACTGGGCAGAGAATGGAAGACTGGACAGAGAATGGAAGACTGTACGGAGGATGAAAGACTGGGCAGAGAATGGAAGACTGGACAGAGAATGGAAGACTGGGCAGAGAATGGAAGACTGTACCGGAGGATGGAAGACTGGACGGAGGAATGGAAGACTGGACGGAGGATGGAAGACTGGGCAGAGAATGGAAGACTGTACGGAAGGATGGAAGACTGGACAGAGAATGGAAGACTGGATGGAGGATGGAAGACTTGGACGGAGGATGGAAGACTGGACGGAGATGGAGACTGGACAGAGAATGGAAGACTGGACAGAGAATGGAAGACTGGAAGGAGAGTGGAAGACTGGGCAGAGAATGGAAGACTGTACAGGAGATGGAAGACTGGGCAGAGAATGGAAGACTGGACATAGAATGGAAGACTGGGCAGAGAATGGAAGACTGTAAAGAGGATGGAAGACTTGGACGGAGGATGGAAGACTGGACGGAGGATGGAAGACTGGAAGGAGGATGGAAGACTGGGCAGAGAATGGAAGACTGGGCAGAGAATGGAAGACTGTACGGTGGATGGAAGACTGGATGGAGGATGGAAGACTTGGACGGAGGATGGAAGACTGGACGGAGGATGGAAGACTGGAAAGAGAATGGAAGACTGGACAGAGAATGGAAGACTGGAAGGAGAGTGGAAGACTGGGCAGAGAATGGAAGACTGGACAGAGAAGGGAAGACTGGACAGAGAATGGAAGACTGGACAGAGAATGGAAGACTGGACAGAGAATGGAAGACTGGAAGGAGAGTGGAAGACTGGGGCAGAGAATGGAAGACTGGACGGAGGATGGAAAACTGGGCAGAGAATGGAAGACTGTACGGAGGATGGAAGACTGGGCAGAGAATGGAAGACTGTACGGAGGATGGAAGACTGGGCAGAGAATGGAAGACTGTACGGAGGATGGAAGACTGGGCGGAGAATGGAAGACTGGGCAGAGAATGGAAGACTGGACAGAGAATGGAAGACTGTACGGAGGATGGAAGACTGGGCAGAGAATGGAAGACTGGACAGAGAATGGAAGACTGGGCAGAGAATGGAAGACTGTACGGAGGATGGAAGACTGGGCAGAGAATGGAAGACTGGACAGAGAATGGAAGACTGGGCAGAGAATGGAAGACTGTAAGGAGGATGGAAGACTTGGACGGAGGATGGAAGACTGGACGGAGGATATAAGACTGGAAGGATGATGGAAGACTTGGACGGAGGATGGAAGACTGGGCAGAGAATGGAAGACTGGACAGAGAATGGAAGACTGGGCAGAGAATGGAAGACTGTATGGAGGATGGAAGACTTGGACGGAGGATGGAAGACTGGACGGAGGATGGAAGACTGGACGGAGGATGGAAGACTGGGCAGAGAATGGAAGACTGGACAGAGAATGGAAGACTGTACGGAGGATGGAAGACTGGACAGAGAATGGAAGACTGGATGGAGGATGGAAGACTTGGACGGAGGATGGAAGACTGGACGGAGGATTGAAGACTGGACAGAGAATGGAAGACTGGACAGAGAATGGAAGACTGGAAGGAGAGTGGAAGACTGGGCAGAGAATGGAAGACTGGACAGAGAATGGAAGACTGGACAGAGAATGGAAGACTGGACAGAGAATGGAAGACTGGACAGAGAATGGAAGACTGGAAGGAGAGTGGAAGACTGGGCAGAGAATGGAAGACTGGACGGAGGATGGAAAACTGGACAGAGAATGAAAGACTGTACGGAGGATGGAAGACTGGGCAGAGAATGGAAGACTGTACGGAGGATGGAAGACTGGGCAGAGAATGGAAGACTGGACGGAGGATGGAAGACTGGACGGAGGATGGAAGACTGGGCGGAGAATGGAAGACTGTACGGAGGATGGAAGACTGGGCAGAGAATGGAAGACTGTACGGAGGAAGGAAGACTGGACGGAGGATGGAAGACTGGACGGAGGATGGAAGACTGGACGGAGGATGGAAGACTGGACGGAGAGTGGACGACTGGAGAGAGAATGGTAGACGGGACGGAGGATGGAAGACTGGACAGAGAATGGAAGACTGGATGGAGAATGGAAGACTTAGCGGAGGACGGAAGGCTGGGCAGCGAATGGAAGACTGGACAGAGCAATCGAAACGAGAATACAAAAAGCAATCATTGACTATTAAACGCCTCTCGTAAAACATGCAAATATCAACATCATATAAGTAAGAAGCTGATAGGAGCTTTGTTTGTGCCAACAATAAGTTAACAATGCCAGATATGGACAGTCCTGGAAACACACAGGCGTATGAATCACATCATTTGAGGTGACGCGCAAAAAATGCAGCTGGAAAAGCAAGAAGTGATAGAGAGACTAATGAGAAACTTAGAACAAGCGGAAGGATACCATTAATTACTGAATCTATATAACAAATATGAGGTTAGTACAAGCAATACGTCACTATCGTTGAGAGTGCTGAAATGATATATAGAACCTGTTTTGTTGTATTTCTGTGTATCGTGGAAGCAACAAAGATGTGGTTCCTGAGACAATTGTAGCGAATTCCTTGGACTGCTAGAGTAACAAATAATGATTGCCGGAAAGAGACTAATGAAACTAGAACATTATATTCAACAATAAGAATGAGACACGCGGCTTTCTTTGGTCATGTGAAAAGAAGAGGGGCATTGGAGTACATTGTGACGGCTAGAAAAATTAAGGGAAAGAGAGGCAGAGGTAGAACAAGAGAAATGATGCTGAATGGACTGAGACGGTGGCATGGGAAACCAGTATCCTGTCAGACACCTGAAGAAAGCCCAGACGAGGAATACAACTGTTGTGAATGCAACTGGAGCTCAGACGAAAAAAACGAAACAACCTTAACTCGCGAAGAGCAATGGGCAATATGGGAGGATACATGCGACGAGAGGGAACCGCAAAGAAGACTACTAAGCCGGCATATCAAACAAAGAGTCCTTATAAGGACTGCAACCAGTCGAACCAGACAAGCCAGGAACTTTCACTGACCAAAGAAACCACCAGAGCAGTCGAGCACAAAGGAGAACTCCCCGAACAACTCCCAGCTGACGTCACAGGCACAAACGCTTATATGACCAGTCCGAGTTATGACTCATTAGTAAGAGCGCACAGACAGAAACAGGATAATTCCCCCCCCCCCCCCCCCAAAAAAAAAAAAAAAAAAAAAAAAAAAACACGGATCTCAACTCTTACCAAGGCTGAAGAAGCAGGTTGAACGAGACTAAATTTGGAATTTGTGTTTTTCATTCAAGCAAGCACGCGAGAGACATGAACACCTACGCCAGCTGGCAAGGTGATGATGATGCTGCTGATGATGATGATAGAACAACAAAGAATTAAATGGTTCGGAATTTAACTAAAATGGAACAAAGATCAACCAGTGGCTAGAGTGTTCTGCATGAGAATATCAGAATACAAGAAGAGTTGGCCAGATGGTGTGAAAGAGTTAACCAGTTGCATATCCCTTACAGGACGTTTGCAGTCAACACCAGCATTTGTTGCTGTTGTTGATGCCTTGGCAAGTTTAGGTTCAGTAGTTTGCCATTGCTTTCTAATTTACCGGCACCCCTACCATTTCATTAAAACCCAGCGCAATGAGGTCTGCGGCGAAATCGCGCGCAGCTGTGTTTCGAACTCGGAAATGTTGGATCACGAACCGCATCCATAACTTCTTCGCCACGGAGACCGGTGGTGTAACAGAGACATTGAAGAAATCAAATATGACGTTAGTACAAGCAACAAAACAATCAACACATAATTACAGCTGTCTCCTCACTGCGAAGAGGCTTGGCAAAAACAGTAGGACAAAAGAAGGAGAAGAAGAATAAAAGGCATACCCACGTAGACTTATCTTTATTATAGAGCACTTCTCTGGGTAGCTAAATCCATTTTTAACCACTGAAAGGGTGCCTGTTCAGAAGAGACTTGACTACCAAATCAAATCAAATCAAATCAACTTTATTAGGGTCACAAATTGGGCGCGCAGGCCCGTCTTACATTCGGCCCTTCCAATCACTCGTCTTTCGTTCATCAAGAGCATTATACATTTACATAGGAAGATAAAATAAACATTGTGAAATGAATGTTGTAAACATAAAATGTGTACATAAAATGTATGTGACGTAAAAATAGTGATGCTCTCTCTCTCTCTCTCTCTCTCTCTCTCTCTCTCTCTCTCTCTCTCTCTCTCTCTCTCTCTCTCACACACACACACTCATTCACTCTCCCGCTCACTCATTCACTTTCCCGCTCACTCATTCACTTTCCCGTTCACTCATTCACTCTCCCGCTCACTCATTCACTCTCCCGCTCACTCATTCACTCTCACGCTCATTCGTTCTGTCTCTCATTCACACTCACTGACTCTCTCACTCAAACTACAGTAATGAACATTAGTTTATATTATGCATGATAAAATCAAATGGTATTTAACTGATAATATGACAGATGAGAATACACAAACATATGGATTCGCGTGTTACATAACATGCGTGTTACATGACATGCATCTGCTCAGCTCTCTCTCTCTCTCTCTCTCTCTCTCTCTCTGTCTCTCTCTCTCTCTCTCTCTCTCTCTCTCTCTCTCTGTATTCTTTCATATACACACACTCACACGCATGCACGCGCTCACACACATACACTAACACATCAACTCTCCCACTGTCTAACTCTCTAACACACAATCCTTCACACACACACACTCACTCTCTCAATCACACTCTCTCACACATACACATACACATAAACGCATGCACATGAACGCACGCACGCCTACATTCCCTCACTCACTCTCATACATACACGTACGAATGCATGCACTGACACATTCCCCCACCATTTCTCGCTCAATCACTCTCTCCACACACCCGCATGCACATGCGCACACACGCATTCACTCTCTCCCTCTCTCTAACACCCACTTTCTCTCTCTCTCTCTCTCTCTCTCCTCTCTCTCTCTCTCTCTCTCTCTCTCTCTCTCTCTCTCTCTCTCTCGCTCCCACACGCACACACATATATAGTGAACAATTATAGTTAAACAATTATAATGAACAATTATACTGAACAATTATACCATGCCAACACAGCGATCATCAGCTGTGTTCTCCCAGTTTCCAAACGTAGTGTATATATATACTAAGAGCTGGTTGTGTTGGGTGTATAAAAAGATTTCTCGCTAAATATTTCAGCTACAGGTGTTGCTGAATTCACATGTGCGATCCCAGCTGGGAAACCACTACTCAATCAGTTCAGGCTTGGTCACTGTGGAGTATGTGCAAGAGCAAGCCGAGACGCTCTTGTGCCCAACCACCACCTTGGGGCTGAGCCTTGGACTTGTCATTTTCTCTGTTGCCAGCATCAATACCCTGATTTCGGACAGAAAAGTGAGTATCGGTACACGTCTATCCATGTTTTTACTATTTTATCTTGAAAACCAAGAGCCAGGGTTTTATTGTGTCGTGTTGCTTGCTTTTTACAATCCTCCCTTTTCAGTGGACATCTGCTTCATTATACTTCTGTACAGTCCTTGCATTATTCTTGATGTTATTTCGATTGGTTACCTCCTCATCCTTTTCTTCTTCTTCTTCTTCTTCTTCTTCTTCTTCTTCTTCTTCTTCTTCTTCTTCTTCTTCTTCTTCTTCTTCTTCTTCTTCTTCTTCTTCTTCTTCTTCTCTCTTCTTCTTCTTCTTCTTCTTCTTCTTCTTCTTCTTCTTCTCTTCTTCTCTTCTTCTTCTTCTTCTTCTTCTTCTTCTTCTTCTTCTTCTTCTTCTTCTTCTTCTTCTTCTTCTTCTTCTTCTTCTACAGAATTCAAGCAAATTTCTTTAAATTTGGTGAACGTAAACTTCAGTCTGTGTACCATCATTTCCAAAAGTTTCAGTTACCTCGGTCACTTTGTATAAAAGTTACCTTCTTTCCAAAATATGCTCCATATGGTCTCTACAGTGTTGGATGCACACTTGCATGATTACTCGACCACATTTCTCTGTGGGGATTTCACTTATCTTTGCTGTTCTGGTACACATTATCATTGACATACCCCCATAGAGAAAAATCTAGGGTGTTCAAGTCAGGTGAACTCAATGCCCACATTTAAAGATTTGTTGGTTCCGTTTTTTTGGGGGGTCACCCTATATATAATATATATATATATATATATATATATAGATATATATATATATATATATATATATATATATATACATATGCCGGCTCCCTGGCCGAGGGGTTAGCATCTTTCTCCGTTAATCCAGAATACTCTCGTGGTTGACGTGAGCGCACGAGAATTAGAAGTGGTTCGAGTCGCGCCAGTGACTTATGAGAGTGTGGATCCGGTCGCTCAGAAAGTCGTGGCGTGCTGATGAGCGTAATCTAGCCTAGGAATCAACATACAGCTGAAAGATGCTGGTGTTGACCGCAATATCCTGAAACAGGATGGAAACGCGGATAAAAATTATATATATATACTAGCTGACCCTGCCCGGCTTCGCCCAGACCCTGGTGGGGAGCATCTCATTTAATTCATATAAGTAGTCATATAAGTTCTCGTTCCCGTTACCGACTGACTGTCTGTCTGTCTGTCTGTCTGTCTGTCTGTCTGTCTGTCTGTCTGTCTGTCTGTCTGTCTGTCTGTCTGTCTGACCCGGCCCGGCATTGCCCAGCTCCTGGTGTGGAGCATCTCATTTAATTCATATAAGTAGTCATATAAGTTCCCGTTCCCGAGTGTCTGTCTGTCTGTCTGTCTGTCTGTCTGTCTGTCTGTCTGTCTGTCTGTCTGTCTGACCCGGCCCGGCATCGCCCAGCTCCTGGTGTGGAGCATCTCATTTAATTTATATAAGTTCCTGTTCCCGACTGTCTATCTGTCTGTCTATCTGTCTGCCTGACCCTGTCCGGCTTCATTAAATTCATACAACAAAAAAAGTAACTTAAAAGAACGTTCTTCCACACACCATCCATTATTTTTAATGAAAACTCTTTCTAATCACCTGCATGACTACAGTAACTTCTTAAGCAAAAAAAGATGAGTTACAATGTTATGCATTGTGCATCATTTTTATGAAAACTTTAAAAGCGCCTTACAGATTGTATCATTATTTATTATAACTCATATGCCGGTATATAACTATGGACAAAGAGTTTATAAATCTTTGAAAACAATGCCACAATATGACTATAAGTTATACAGAAAAGTTATGCCCCTTGAAATAACTTTTACAGAGTTAGGTCCCCTGAGATATATGAAATTATGATGAAAAATGAAAAATGAAATAATACTGAGTAAGCAGGCGATTTCACACTAACAAAATATCACAGTTGGCAGCTCTGGAATGAAAGGAAGGCGTGTAGAAAATTTCATCTCAATCGGATGGGCCGTTCGCGAACGGATAAAGGACATACATAGATACATAGATACAGAGATACATAAATACGGACGCACATCCTAATTTATATATAAGAATACCATGGACAGATAGAAAAACCAATGACCAAGTACTACAAGAGACAAATGAAAATCGTAGATTGATTAGAGAAATTAGACGTAGACAGTCAAAATTTTTTGGACATGTTATGAGAAGAAATGGACTGGAGAACTTGGTGACAGCTGGCAAGATCGAGGGGAACAGACCAAGAGGAAGACCGAGAGGAAAATACCTGGATGGCTTGGCCACATGGCATGGACGAGACAGGAACACTGAGCTGATCCACGACTCTGGTGATCGAGTGAAATGGCGAATCATGACCGCCCACGCTTTCCGGCATGGCACATGATATATATATATATATATATATATATATATATATATATATATATATATATATATATATATATATATATATATATATATATATATATATATATATCCACAGATCTCGGTATTTGGTCATATCCACACTGTTCTTCACCCGTTTCTCTATCATTTTTACTTCGCTATAGAGGGGAGAATTTGGGGTAGATATATTAACCAAAATGCTGAATGATATTTACAGCAGTGGATATTTACCGAGCGACATGCTAAAATCTGTATTTATAGCAATACCAAAGAGACCAGGAGCAATTGAATGTGAAGATTTTCGTACAAGTAATCTCATAAACCATGTCACTAAGCTTCTACTCAGAATTATAATGAGAAGAACAAGAAAGAAAATAAAAATGGAAATTAGTGAAGAACAGTACGGTTTTATGGAAGGAAAGGGTACAAACAATGCAATATATATATATATATATATATATATATATATATATATATATATATATATATATATATATATATATATATATATATATATATATTACGAACACTAATAGAAAGGTCAATAGAGAAACATAGAGTATATTTATGCTTCATAGATTATACTAAGGCATTTGATAAAGTAAAACATGATGAGCTGATCTGATTAAAATGTTGGAACATTGAACGGAAAAAATTTAAGAATAATAAAGAATATATACTGGAACCAAGTAGCAACAATTAAAACGGGAAATAAAGAGGATAGTTACGAACAGATAAAGCTAGGAGTACGACAAGGGTGTGTCTTGTCACCCGATCTCTTCTCCCTATATAGCGAAGTAATAATGAGAGAGATCAAAGAGAAGCCAGGAATACTAATTGGGGGATATAATATAAACAATATACGCTATGCAGATGACACAGTATTGGTGGCGGATAATGCAACAGACCTACAACAATTATTGGACATTGTAGTATCAGAGAGTGGACAGAAAGGACTCTCCTTGAATATCAAGAAAACAGTAACAATGGTGATATCAAAGACAATCCATCCATCCATCATGTGTCATACCGGTAAGCGTGGGCGGTCATGTTTTGCCATCTCACTTGATCACCAGAGTCGTGGATCAGCTCCGTGTTCCTGTCTCTACCATGCCACGTGGTCAAGCCATCCAGGTATTTGCTTCTAGGTCTTCCCCTTGGTCTCTTCCCTTCGATCTTGCCAGTTGTCACCAAGTTCTCCAAGTCATTTCTTCTCATAACATGCCCAAAAAATTGTGACTGTCTACGTCTAATGACTCATTAGAGTCAGTTTACGATCTTCATTTGTTTCTTGAAGGACTTGTTCGTTGGTTTTTCTGGCTGTCCATGGTATTCTTTGCTAATGGGGACACCAAAATGTGACATAGAAATAGAAGGGGAAATTCCCAACCAAATGGATAATTTTAAATACCCAGGGGCACTTATAACATCAGATGGAAGATGTACAACAGAGATTAAGAGCAGAATAGGGCAGGCAAAAGCCGCATTTCAGAAAATGAAGAGTATCTTATGCAATAAGTCGCTATCAATGAATGTAAGAAAGAGAGTGCTAAAATAGTATATAGAACCAGTTTTGCTGTATGGCAGCGAATCTTGGAATGTAAATGAACAAATTAGGAAGAACTTAGAAGCAACAGAGATGTGGTTTTCTTCTTCTTCTTCTTCGTTCATCCGGAGTTTTTTTTTTCGGATGTGATTGCGTTGTGCCTGTTTACAGCAGAGCTGCGTTCTTGCGCCGTTAGGCCGACACATCCGACTTCTGCGGGCATTTGTTGACCGGGTTAACCTTCCCGGGATGTGGTTTTGAAGACGAATGTTGCGAATTCCTTGGACTGCCAGAGTAACTAACAACGATTGCCCGAAAGAGGCTAATGAACCTAGAAAACTATATACAACAATAAGAAAGAGACAAACAGCTTTCTTCGGTCATGTGATGAGAAGAGAGGCATTGGAGAACATTGTGACAACTGGAAATATCGAGGGGAAGAGAGGCAGAGGCAGACCAAGAGAAATGATGCTGGATGGATTGAGACGGTGGCATGGAAGTATATCATCAGCAGAGTTGATCCAGAACACCAAAGACCGGGATCTGTGGAGAGCCATGAACGCCTACGCCAACTGGCAGGGCACTTGATGATGATGATGATAGAGGGAGATGAGATCCGGTGACAAAACACATCCCTGTCGTACTCCTAGCTTCATTTGTTCATAAAATGCATAAAACATTTTAATTGCTGCTACTTGATTCCAGTATATATTTTTATTATTCTGAGATCTTTTCCGTCAATGTTGATATCTTCCAACGTTTTAATTAGTTCATCATGTTTTACTTTATCAAATGCCTTGGTATAATCTACGAAGCACAAATATGACTTTCTGTGTCTCTATTGATCTTTCGTAATGTATATATTGCATTGTTTGTACCCTTTCCTTCAACACATCCACACTGTTCTTCACCCATTTTTCTAGCATTTTTACTTCGCTATAGAGGGGAGAATTTGGGGTAGATATATTAACCAAAATGCTGAATGATATTTACAGCAGAGGATATTTACCGGATGACATGCTAAAATCTGTATTTATAGCAATACCAAAGAGACCAGGAGCAATTAAATGTGAAGATTTTCGTACAATTAATCTCATAAACCATGTCTCTAAGCCAGCAAACCAAATACCGAGATCTGTGGAGAGCCTTGAACGCCTGTGCCAGCTGGCATGGTACTTGATGATGATGATACTATCTCCATTCGTGTTGTGTAGGTCATATATCACTGATATTTGGTTCCACTGTAGAGTCGAGGGAAACACATTCTGGAGCTGTACGGCGTGACCCCGGTGCTTTACTGGCTGTCCACCTTTGCCTGGGACATGGCTGTCTACACCGTTCTGGTGGTGTGCATCATGCTCATCTTCTGTCTGGACAAGGTGGCGTTTATTGACGACGGTCGCTGGGTGGTCATTCTGTTGCTGCTGTATCTGTCCGCCGTGGCCTTCATGTCCGAGGTGTACATTTTACAGAGGTTGTTCGACCTGCAGACCAACGGCATTCTCTTCATTGTCATCCTGCATGTGTTCACAGGTGAGTCGGCTGGTGAATGGTTCGCTTTTACACGTATAAACACACACACACACACTCTCTCTCTCTGTCTCTCTTACATACCTCTCCCCAATCTCTACCCCCCCCCCTCGATCTCCACATCTCTCTCTCTCTCTCTCTCTCTCTCTCTCTCTCTCTCTCTCTCTCTCTCTCTCTCTCTCTCTCTCCACGCCTCTCCTAATTCTCCACCTCTGTTTGTCTCTGTCCACATCTCTCCGTAATATCCACATTTCTCTCTCTGTCTCTCTGTTTCTCTGTCTGTCTGTCTGTCTGTCTGTCTGTCTGTCTGTCTGTCTGTCTGTCTCGCTCTCTCTCTCTCTCTCTCTCTCTCTCTCTCTCTCTCTCTCTCTCTCTCTCACACACACACTTTTTCTCTCATTCACTCTCTCTCTCTATCATTCTCTCACACACTCTTTCACTCCCTGTCACGCATTCTCTATCTCTCTCACTCTTTCTCACTTGCATTCTCTCTCTCTCATTCTCTCTCACACACTCTCTCTCACTCTCTGTCACACACACACACACACTCTGTCTCTTATTGTCTTTCACACACTCTCTCACTCTCTGTCACTGTCAGCTAGAAGGAGCAAATAGTTAGGACTCTGACAGGTATAATGGTGTCAGAAGTGGGACATAAAGAATCGATTAGGGTGCATTAAATAGAGACGAGGGGGACCACGTCTGAATAGAGAGAAAATCTAAGAATGCTGTAAGAGGAAGTTGTAGCCTTATTCCAGGCGTGAATCAATGGAGAATCCTTAAACCAGCATAGCCACAATAACTATGAGATGGTAGTACACAGCGAATCGATTGGGAAACATGAACAGAATGTAATGTCACGGAGTGGGGATTGAAGAATATAACGAGGTATGGCAAGTAAACCCAACCAGAACATTTGCCAGACCACGAGAAAACCTTGAGAGAAACCTCAGTACTGAAAAAGAGAGAACAATATTTAAAGTTAATCTCAGAAAAGATCAGAATAAAAAGGGACGCAAGCGTATACTGATGATCATACAATCCCCTGACAAGTTTTAAAAAAAAAATGTACCAAGAGTAACAACAGCAGAATGTGTCACATTTCCAAGAGAAAGTGCCACATTGTTTGTGCGGGGGGAGAGTGTCAGGGACTTATATGTAAGTAATAGTGTAAGTGCCGGTATGTAAGCGAGAGTCAGTGTAAGCATAGCTGAGGTCAAGGGCAGTAGGAGACATCACGGCTTGGCTAACGGAGGGTCAAGCAAGAAGCCCGTGAACAGACCCACGTGATGTGGGAAGGTCAAGGAGGACGGAGTCAGTGTGTGTGAGACAGCGAATAGAGACGGACGTGTGGAGATCTAGCGAGTGATAGAACGATCGAACGATAGTGTTGTGACGGATAGATGGAGATGAACGTTGTGTATTGATATTCGAGGAATGTACCAACTGTGATATGTGGGGGAGGATGTGAGACTGTGATTGCAAATGGTCATACGGGCGACAGTGTAAATATCGCCCATGTGAGCGAGCGTTTGGCTGCTTGTGTCGAATGATTGCTTAAGCGTGAAGTGAGACCATATTGTTATCCTGTAGTATAGTAATAAAGGTTGTTCAGGAGATAGCTCCTGCGAGTTTCCGATTGCATTCATGTGGTATTAGTATATGTGTCGTAGATGTTGTAATTTGCCTGTCCAAGTCCAGTGAGCTAGAAGGAGCTAATAGTTAGGACTCTGACATCACACATACTCTGTCTCTGTCTCTGTCTCTGTCTCTGTCTCTGTCTCTCTCTCTCTCTCTCTCTCTCTCTCTCTCTCTCTCTCTCTCTCTCTCTCTCTCACACACACACACACACACAGCCATGGCGGTTAAGGTGCTAGCCTGTACAGACATATACCTGGGTTCAAACCCCAGCAGCGGCAGAATTGCTGGATCTGATCAATACAACCTCTGGGGTCGACCCAGCCTCATCCACATGGGTCTCAGACAATGTCTATACATTTCTGACTAGGAACGCGACAAGGAAGTTGACTGATCACCCGACCTCATATTGTGGTTTAGTATATGTGAAGGCCTGCCATCTCATACCAACACAGCAGAATTTGTCACTGGACTAACTTACCTTATACGTTGGGGATTCAAATCAAAACATTACAAGTGTGAAAGAAATTACAATTACCATCCTAGTGTCTTGTAACCTGTCAATGTTGGTGTTAAGGATGTCAAGAGTGTTAAACACG
This sequence comes from Cepaea nemoralis, assembly GCA_014155875.1. Lineage (NCBI taxonomy): Eukaryota > Metazoa > Mollusca > Gastropoda > Stylommatophora > Helicidae > Cepaea > Cepaea nemoralis. The sequence continues at coordinate 88,548 of JACEFZ010025236.1, read as the reverse complement.
TGACATCACGGTGCAGGCGAATACTGTGACGTCATAATGACAGTTTAAAGATGGCTGCCCCACTTTTGACATGTACCAAAGAGAAGTAGCGTTCTGTTATACGGTGTTTGATTAGCGAAGCGGTGAAACCTATACACATTCATCGGCGAATGAAGGTCCATTAAGGTGATCATGCCTGTCAGTTTGGCAAGTTTATGGGTGAAGTATAAAGTTTCAAAACAGCGTGACCGGGTCAGGCACACCAAGTAGTGACCCCAGAGTAGATTATTCTACGGAATCCAAGGACTTTATCGGCGCTGGAGGACTTGCATTGCATAGAACGCAATGGACTACATCGAAAACTCTCTCTCTCTCTCTCTCTCTCTCTCTCTCTCTCTCTCTCTCTCTCTCTCTCTCTCTCTCTCTCTCTCTCTCTCTCTCTCACACACACACACACACACACACAATTTAAGGTTTTCATTTGAATCCCAGGGTGTGTCAGACTGGTGTTCAAACACCCATTCATGTCTCACTCCGGGATATTTACAAATATCATTCTGGAAATGAATCCTCTAATATGTTGTTAACATGTTGTTATGTGGCCTAAAGCAGCGCCCTGCTAGGGACCTGTGCTGTGACAGCGCCGTCACATTTTGCAGGCCTGATAGCAAGGAGGGGGAAGAGAGGCAGAAGCCGACCAAGAGAAATGATGCTGGGTGGACTGAGATGGTGGCATGGAAGAATATCATCAGCAGAATTTATCCAGAACACCAAAGACCGAGATCTGTTGAGAGTCATGAATGCCTACACCAGCTGGCAAGAGACATGATGATGATGATGATGATGATGATGATGATGATGATGATGATGATGATGATGATGATGATGATGATAGCAAGAAAGTATTGGTGGCCAATCTTTCTCTCACTGTGGCAAGCGACGGGCTCAAGCGTAAATCTCCCATCCGGCCGAGCTCATGACACTGTCAGCGCAGTTCCCTTTCCACTGACGCTAACGAGCCCGCCCTAATACAATATATCTGAATGACGTGTAGCTGTTCAGCTTATTTCTGGTGTTTGTTTTGCTTTTGTTTTTGTAGAGGGCTTGTCCATGGTAAGGGATTGTTTTCATTGCACACTGATATAACATGTTGTCTCCTGCCATAGATCACACAAGGAGCATTTCCGCCCAGTGCACCAGCAACCATCCTAATATGTGCATACTAGAATCCCAAATGCTATCATTTTCTATTTTGGATGTTAGTTAGCTAGTTGCGTATCCTTTACAGGACTTCGCAGTCAACCCCAGGATCTTTTGGCTTTTTGTGATCACTTGGCAAGTTTACGTCTAGTAGTGCTATTGTGGATATGTTTTCTAATTTGTCTTGAAGTCTGGGGCTCTGTTTTCTTTTAACCGCCGAGAGTTTCTGTCGTGCAAACACTTGTGTCTTTCGTATCTTTATTGTAAGCCCTTTTAAAAGAGAGTAGTCCAGCAATTGGGTGCTTTCAAAGACAAGACGATCGACTTCATTGCACCGGATTTTATCCCATATGGCTCAGTCTCTTTCCGCAGCAAACTGCCGAAAGTTTCGCACAAAGCACGAACTCCGTAGCTCCAGCGACGACATCCAGGAGTCTCCCAGAAAAATGCACTCGTGAACCAAAGGACGCGACCCGGAATCGAACCCAGAACCTTCGGAGCCCGAGTCAGGCGGCTTGACCACTTCGCCATGGAGATTCCCCAAAAGTCTTAAGAGTCGAGAGGATCGAATTCACTGCACCGGGTTATATCCCATATGGCTGTGTATATTTCCACACGGGACCGGGGGCGGGGGCTGCTGGCAGCGTCGCACTAAGCACGACCTCATTAGTCCAGTGACGACCTCCTAGAGTCCGATAACACTGGACTCGCGAACCACACGACGTAGCCCGGAATCGAACCCACAGCTTTCGAAGAGAGAGGCAGGTGGTTGAACCACATGGCCATAGAGACTCCCGTGGAAAGTGGAAGCTATGGTAGTGCAGTGGCCACCCAGAGACCATGCGTTCTAATGCCCATGGAGGCAATTATTTTAACTTTGTCCCAGACCCCCACATCCGTCCTGCCGCAAAAACTTACCAGGATATGACCTGGGAAATAATGGTGGCCAGCGTGGTATTGACCACATCACCCGTTGCCCGACAGTTGGTCTGTATAAACTGGCGCTACACCGTACACCCAACACAGCGTGATATTGACCCAATCAACCCTTGCCCGACAGTTTATCTGTATAAACTGGCGATACACCGTACACCCAACACAGCGTGATATTGACCCAATCAACCCTTGCCCGACAGTTGGTCTGTATAAACTGGCGCTACACCGTACACTAGCCAACACAGCGTGATATTGACCCAATCACCCCTTGCCCGACAGTTGGTCTGTATAAACTGGCGCTGCAGCGTACACTCAACAAAGCATTGACCACATCACCTGTTGCCCGACAGTTGGTCTGTATAAACTGGCGCTACACCGTACACGCAACACACCTTTTTACAGAATGCCAGGAGTCTCACCAAAATGCTCTCCTACAGGAAAGTATGCAATAAGAGAGGAAGGAAAAACTAGAAGAATAAAATCACACTTCTCAGTGGCTATCCAAATATGACACCAAATTGACGCCAAAGGCACAACGCAAGAAGCCTGTTTATCAAACAGTTGTAAAACTCGCTATCTACCTCGGGAGTCTAGCCACTCATATTACACGGTTGAGGTTCCACTACCTATGAAATGACACCAAGACGTGAACTAACTTACAGGTTCTTATAGACAATAGTTGGCCTGGGTCCGTCACGCTGATAAACATGCCAATCCAGAGGAGCAAAAGGCGTGAATGGTTTGGAGTGTCAGCCTGATAATGAAATTACACCGACGGGCAGGCGTATGTTCGACCGCGCAGACTAAATGGTGTGTGAAACGGACCGTGTGTATGGAAAAGGCCCAAGGAGATAAGAGTAATTAAGAAACATTATAAGTAGACTGGTTTTGAAAGTTGTAACTCAGATAATTCAGGAATAGGGACAGATATGAAAGATATTATATAAACTTCATATATCGGAGTCTTGTGCTGTTAGAAGTTTCTAAGAATATTAGTTTCTAGCTTGTAAATCCGGGAGCTTCATTTATTGGCCTGTTGTAGGCTATTTCGTTGAGACTATCAGTATCACTTGTTACTGATCTGCGAACTAGTATTCCACAGTGTACTGTCTATGTAATATTGCTATTAGTTTGTTATTCTTATTATACAATTAGGAATATACGATGCTAGAACTATGCGCCTTGCATATAAAAAAATGTTCAAATGTCTCAGTTTGTGTGTATATAAAAGTATTACTAACTCACCTTTTATGTTATTATTAGAAATATCATTACATGCCTATTTTGAATTTTCATACCTTGAGGTTGACATGCATATTGTTTATTTGATGTTTGAGATGCAAATTGGCATATAGTAACTCACTAGGGAATAAAGTGTAGTACTATTTTGTTCTTATGCACAGCGCGCATTGACATATTGCCTGTTGATTGTGTTTGGAGCAGAGGTGTAGTGGTGCGGACATTACTCACAATATGTAATGGTTAGCCCATTAAGTGCGTGGTGAACGAGCGTTCATCATAACTCACTGAGGCCTATCACAGAGACTGATCACGGCACTTAAGTCCGGAGATCAGATACTCGTATGATACCACTATCGTCCCTTTGATCTCCTAAACCAATTTTTGAACGGAGCGGCTGCAAAGAACCTGGCGTCTGAATTAGTGACATGGACTTAGAACATTTTATTCTTCGTGACGGGACGTTACAATGGATGGCAGTAAATATAACGACAGACGTGTTCGACTACTGGAAAAGTCCTTTCAAGACTCGACATTAATAGAGAGATATAGAGGGATAAATGGGAGAGTGAAAGCAGTAAAGCTGAAAGAGAGACACTGTCATATTTGCCTTTGTGGGTGTGTATATGGGGTGATAGAGTGTATTAATTACCTAGGACTGTACTGATGTAGAACTAGATAATACACATTCTTCAGTATGTCTTCCAAGTTCTCAACATGAGGCCAGGCTTTCCCATGCAGTGACAACGACGGACCAGGTGGCGTCAGGACGTAATGCCGTTTCGAATACTGACCGGCTGTGTTTATGTCAATGTAACCCGGCCACAGATCTAGACAGGATACAAGCAACTTTAGATAAATGTACTTGCTTTTCATCACTACATTGTTGTATTGCATAAACCTCTATAGTTTCACTATCGTCATCTTAATAACTATTCATATGTTCGATTATTAATGATAGACAATAAAAGTGAGTGTAGTTGTTGTAACTCATAGTTCAGTCATTATACTTTTTTTCCCAAGGGACGCTGTTGCCTTTCTTACCTTGGCGTGGGTTTACTTACGTAAAATGGAAGGGATTATTGTCAGGGGGAAAATGTTCACTGCCTAGTAGTCTATCAGTATACATAAACTAAGAGATCTAACTTTCCATTTCCCACTCCTTGGAGGAACATCAAGACCAGCTAATTTCGCCTTTGTTTATCGAGCCACTTGCAGCTTTACTCTTGGATATTCATGGGCTTAATCTGTATTTCAGCCATATAAATTTGGTCCTGAGTCAGTTTCTTATAATGTGTGGTCTCTGTCCAGGATCAACAATTCTTCTAACACGCCTCAAGGTGGCCAGCGTGGCATTGGTCACATCCCATATCACCCGACAGTTGGTCTGTATAAACTGGCTCTACACTCTACACCCAGCACACCTTAAGGAGTGTGATATGGTACTTCATTTGTTTGTTGTTTGAAAACTGTGTCGTGGGAAATGCCGGCTGCTGCTGTTTGAGTCCAGTGACAAGTACTTTTCTTGCAGGTGTCTGTGTCTCCTTCGTCTTACTGTTCTGGGAATACACACACACTACGCCTGGATACCTGAAAAAGTACACCGACGTGCTATGCTACGTTCTGGAAGTCCTCAGCCCACTGTACAACTTGACTGCCGCCATCCTGCCCTTCCCAGCACTGGTCACCGTACTCAGGTCACGAGGTGGGTGTTTGTATTGTTCACATATCGCTGGTATTGTTTACAGATCCCCGGGAAGGTTAACCCGGTCAACAAATGCCCGCAGAAGTCGGATGTGTCGGCCTAACGGCGCAAGAACGCAGCTGTGCTGTAAACAGGCACAACACGATAACACCCACAAACCTTTCCGCATGAACGCAGAAGAACTTTAGAGATCACTGGTATTGTTGACAGATCTCTGGTATTGTTGACAGATAACTGGTATTGTTTACAGATCTCTGGTATTGCATCTCTGGTATTGTTTACAGATCTCTGGTATTGTTTACATATCTCTGGTATTGTTTACAGATCTCTGTTCTTGTTTACAGATCTCTGGTATTGTTTACAGATCTCTGGTATTGTTTACAGATCACTGGTAATGTTGACAGATCACTGGTAGTGTTTACAGGTCACTGGTATTGTTTATAGATCTCTGGTATTGTTTACAGATCACTGGTAATGTTTACAGATTACAGGTAATGTTTACAGATCACGGGTAATGTTTACAGATCACGGGTAATGTTTACAGATCACGGGTAATGTTGACAGATCACTGGTATTGTTGACAAATCACTGGTAATGTTTAGAGATCAATGGTAATGTTTACAGATCACTGGTAATGTTTACAGATCACTAGTATTGTTTTCGGTTAGTCTTGCCGGCGTAGCTTGAAAGCTCATCGGTAGGCGTCCAGTGGTTTTGCATGTATCACCTTGTACCGGGAGGGCGCGCTTTAGCGATGCTACTCTTGGCTTGCGTGTGCGTGTACGCCTGTCCTGCCAGCAGTCATATGCAGTGCGAGCTTATGAGGCTCAGCCGTAAATCGATAGATTTGTTCGCAACTTAGACGAGCAATATCTTCTGTGGGCAGTTTTTCACTAGCCGCATGTGTGTGTGGTCTGTTCTGGCGGCCAGTCCGTCTCGGTGGTGAATAAAGGGTTGATCCTATCAGTAGTCATACGCTCATACGCTCATTCGCTTGTCATTACGTTTGTCTTAAAACTGAACATCAAAGGTACTGACGGAAGGGCCGTTTGCACGAGGCTCTAGGTTACCAGTTGTTGTTGAGAGCCAATAAATACAGGGATAACTGGCCCGTGGCAGCCTAACGCCCACTGCATATGTGTCCGTCTCCAGTCGTCTTGCCATGCTCGCCACTGGAACCAGATGGACGCAGACGAGGGAGTGAGGTCGACGGAGTTGCGCAACCACTTCCTCACTATAATCCAAACCAAAGCGCAAGTCATTCGTTCTTCATAAAATCAAAAGATGCAATGAATGAAAGGTCCTCATCATTCGTGATGGACGAACATCCATTGTTGACAGATCACTGGTATTGTTGACAGATCACTGGTGTTGTTTACAGATCACTGGTATTGTTGACTGATCACTGGTATTGTTGACAGATCACTGGTATTGTTGACAGATCACTGGTAATGTTTACAGATCACTGGTATTGTTAACAGATCACTGGTATTGTTGACAGATCACTGGTAATGTTTACAGATCACTGGTAATGTTGACTGATCACTGGTATTGTTGACAGATCACTGGTAATGTTTACAGATCACTGGTATTGTTGACAGATCACTGGTAATGTTTACAGATCACTGGTATTGTTGACAGATCACTGGTATTGTTGACAGATCACTGGTATTGTTGACAGATCACTGGTATTGTTGACAGATCACTGGTATTGTTGACAGATCTCTTGTATTGTTGACAGATCACTGGTATTGTTGAAAGATCTTCGGTATTGTTGACAGATCGCTGGTATTGTTGATAGATCACTGGTATTTCACATGGATGTCTGTATAAGTGCTTCCGTCTCCTCCCATAGATCAGACTAGGAGTTTCTCAGCACAGAGCACGATATCATTAACTCTGGTGTAAAACCAACATATAATGAGATCTGCAGAAAATGTACTAGGGATCCTGGTTGGTGGACGCAATATAAATAACTTACTAATGACACAGTCTTGATAGCATTAAGTCCGAAGGAGTTGAGTTGAGTTTAGTTGAACTAAGAACCGACATTACTGCACTCAGAACATTCCCACTCAGCCCCGTCCCCTCGTTCAACGCCCAGCGAAGAGTCATACTTCTAATCGTTCCCATCGCTATCTGATTGAAAGTTCTCCTGGTCTTCCCTCTCAGTTTTGAGATTCCATGACCTCTGCTGATCCCCTGCAGTCTCATTCTTTCCACATACGGGTTCTCAGTCTGCACCCCCCACCTTCTCCACCTGGTCCCCCACGTCCACGATCGCCTCTCCCTTGTCCATAGGTAACCTACCATCAAGAGGTGCATTCCCTGTCAGTCTATCAGCCTGTTTATTCCTCCGCACTCCCACATAGCCAGGGAAAAAAATCATACAATTCTCACAAGCCAAAGTGGGAGTTAGTTGGGAGCTAGCAACATTCTCTCCCGATTTGTGAATATTTTAACAGGTTTTACTCAATTCAATCGCGTAGCTGTGTATATCATTGTGCTCGTTTTAAAACTGGATTTTCATACTACTCAACTGTCAAGTTTATGTGACTGTTTATTTAGTGAAATGAGGATTTCTTTGTAACACGTGAGGGTAAAAGTATCAATTTTTGAATTTTACCAATTATCGATTCGCGAAAACGTGAGACTTTTCCTTGCGTGACTAGCAAGAGATAAACGCCTCGCATGCTCTACAAAAAGGCCTGCAGTTTGATTTACTCCTTGCCTTATCGAGCTGCCTATATTGCCAGATTCCCTCCAACTTGCGATCATCAACTGTGTCCAAGCGGTACGAAAATGTAAACAAAAACAAGACGGGACAAAAGTTAGCGAGCACGCCAGCTCAGCGACTAAATCGATCATCTTCATCGCCAACCTCAATCATGTTGTCTAGTGAACAATCAGACACTGATTCCCAGCTGGACAAACAACACAATTCACCAGCTTAATCTGATCAAACTAACACATCACCTTCAAACACTCTTTCTTCGACCGAAACACAGGGCCACAATGATTGTCGTGAACTAATTCAGGCTTTGGAGGTGAGGTTAAAAGATTTTATTACCAGCAACACCACTAATAATATTGCTGTGTTTACAAAAGAAAACATTATTCTTCGAGAAGAAATCCGCCTCCTTAATGATGAGAGGGAAACTTTTAAAACACCCATAATGCTTTGAAATAAAGCGTGCACAGTCATTTAATAAAAGTGCACAAACAGAAAGTATCCATGGTGTTGTAAATGCGTATATTACCAGTGAATATTCGTCGCATAATGACATACCGACTTCCAAATCCAATTCCATCCATCCATCATGTGCCATGCCGGTAAGCGTGGGCGGTCATGTTCTGCCATCTCACTCGATCACCAGAGTCGTGGATCAGCTCCGTGTTTCTGTCTCGACCATGCCACAAGGCCAAGCCATCCATGTACTTGCTTCTAGGTCTTCCCCTTGGTCTGTTCCCCTCGATCTTACCAGTTGTCACCAAATTCTCCAATCCATTTCTTCTCATAACATGCTCAAAATTTTTTGACTGTCTACGTCTAATTTCTCTAATCAATTTACGATCTTCATTTGTTTCTTGAAGGACTTGTTCATTGGTCTTTCTGGCTGTCCATGGTATTCTTTGCATTTTCCTCAGAAACCACATCTCTACAGCCATCAGATGTTTTTCAGCCTGACTGCTCATTGTCCACGCTTCACATCCATACAAAAGTACAGGTTCAATGTAGCATCTCAACACTCTTTTTCTCGTTTCAATTGACATCTTTTTATTGGTCAATATGTTTTTCATCTTGCTAAAGGCTACTTTTGCCATGGCGATTCTTGTTCTAATCTCTTCAAGGCATCTCCCATCAGATGTTATTACTGTTCCGAGATAATTGTACCTGCTCAACTTGTTGAAGAATATTCCCATTTACTTGTATATTACATTGTGGTATTTTGTCCTTCCTAGTGACGACCATAATCTGTGTCTTTTTACAATTTAATTCTAACCCTAGTTGTTCACTGTGTGTAACAATCGCATCTACTAAATTTTGCAGGTCCTGTTCATTGTCTGCAATCAAGACTGTATCATCTGCATATCTAATGTTATTGATGCATCGTCCCCCAATGTTGATTCCTTCCATATCTTCAATATTTCTGAAAATACTTTCACTGTACAGGGAAAACAGATCTGGAGATATTACACATCCCTGTCTCACACCCCTTTTAATAGGCTGATATTGGCTTACTTCATTATCAACTCTTATGGCAGCTTGTTGTTTCCAATATATGTTTTTTACAAGTCTAAGATCTTTTCCATCAATTTGTAGATCTTCAAGCATCCTTATCATGTTGACATGTCTCACTTTATCAAAAGCCTTTGTGTAGTCAATAAAGCAAAGGTGTAGATCTTTGTTTACTTCTATAGAACGTTCGATTATGTTTCTCAGTATATACACAGCATTTACTGTACCCTTGCCTTCCACAAACCCACATTGTTCTTCTCCTATTTCAGGTTGTATTTTCCTCCTAACTCTTTGCATGATAATTCTTAGCAAAATCTTCGTGATGTGACTCATTATACTAATTGTTCGATGTTGATCACATTCCAAGGCTCCTGATTTCTTTGGGATTGCAATAAATACAGAATTACATAACTCCTGAGGTATATTTCCAGTATCATATATTGTATTAATTTCTATTTATTTTTCAATTCTATTTTTCGAAAAAAAAAAAAAAAAACATTCCCAATTCGGTCTCGTCATACCTGCTTCCCCAGCGTTGGTTATTGTTGAGATCCGAGGTTGTGTTGATTGTTAGTCCTAATTCATACTGGTTTTATTGGTTCCGCTCTTTGTCGGATAAAGTTCTTTTGTGATTTCTGGTTATTTTCTTTTGTCTTATGCTGTGTTGTTCTCACCGGGGCTGGTCCAGGTCACGTTCAGTTCTGATAAGGATTCTATATTGGCAAAGGCAGTAAATTTAAGTTCAGTCTCAAGTTGTTCCACAGGTCAGCTGCCCGCCTTCCTCTACGTTCGCTTTCTTGTTTTCGTCATTGGTGTATGGGTTGGTGCGACAAAAAGACGACCTGGTCTCCCTGTCATCCCAATTCAGGAGCCCTCCGTAAGGGCCAACTCACCATCCTGCCACTCATCCCGCCACTCAGCTTAAAAAAAAAATAATACATACGCACATACATTAAATAAAAATAAAATAAACATACAGACATATAAATATATACAATGTAGGGAGGTTATGTGGACTTCCCAGTTCTCCAGATGAACTTCCTATACACAAACAGCAATCCAGAAATACAGCGGCTGGTCAGACAGACATACATACAGTTTCTACAAGCAACAAAACCACTACTAAACCTATAGAGCGCACACCATTCATCTAGCCCATTGATGTGAATATCAGTAACAGGTTCCAGGCCTTAAGTGTAGACTCTCCAGCAGCAGACCAGGAATCACAGAGCTCAATTGTTACCACTACTGGGAATCAACAACCAACGCAAGAAAGCTATAATAATCAAGAATACAAGACAGACCACGTTGATCAGTTGCAACAACAATCCAAGCGGACACGCCAACAGCGTAAAATAACAATAGATGACAGTGCAACACATGTCATCATGCTGAAGGGAATCTATAGTGGTCGCAAGTCATCTGCTGACAGTGAATCAACTTCAATCTACCCTCTACCAGGCGCTGACATTGAAAGGCTACCGCTACACTGTGAAAATTCCAAGTGAACAACAGAATTATGAAAGCAACAGTCCATATTGATGTCAACGACATAATGGATAATAAAATCATAAGCATCTCACAACTAGCTACATTGGAGGTGCTGTTGCGCAATAAATTTCCTAAATCATCTATGTTCATTTCATCAATCATTCCACCCTGTTATGTATTCCAGCGTTGTATTGCCGAGGCTGCCAATCTAACGTTATATAAATTTTGTAAAAATAATAACAGACTTAAATACTTCTAAATAAAGTTTCAAAATCACTGCAATTTTATACAACAAGCAAATCTTCATTTTATTTTATAATGTTCGCCAATCACGATCGGTGGCTAAACAAAAATGGTTTATATATAGGCCATCTCAATATCTTTCATCTGCTCAACAAATTACCTGAGCTCTCGGTAATACTGTCCAAACAGTTTCATGTGTTTGGAATCACAGAAAGTCGTCTTAACGACAAAATAACCGACTCCGAAATCTCACTTAATGGGTTTTAAGTAATTCGGAAATATGCAAATCAAAAATTAGAGACAGGTATTGCTGTATACATTTCCAATTCCCTCAACTGTTCCCGTAGAAGTGATCTCGAGACCGTAGAGATAGAATGTGTTTGGTTAGAGGTGAAGCCAGTCAGCCAACAACCGTTTCTCATTGGATACCTATATAGGAATCTTTGTGCCGGGTACAGCTGGTATGACTGCTTCACTGCAATGATGGATCGAGTGTTTACATAAGATAGAGAAGTTATGATACTTGGTGACTTCAACATAGATATTAGCAAATCCAACCAGACATGGGACGATATCATTCTATCTTGCAATTTCAAACAACTAATAAACCGTCTCACAAGGGTTACTGACACCTCCTCAACAATAATTGATCATATATGTTACTTGTCCAGATAATATTATTGAATGTTCTGTTCCTGTTAGTAAAGTTAGTGACCATTACCCAGTATATTGTACATGGTCAAAAACTGGGTTCAAAACTCTTAAAAATAAACATTTAAGTATCGAAATTAGAAATTTTAAAGCATTCAATCAAGATGTATTTTTGCATGACATTAAAAAAGTAGCTCTTGATCATGTTTACCAACTTCAAGACCCGAACGATGCATTAGCTTTCTGGACGAAGACAGTCTACAATGTGTTCCATTAACACGTGCCAGTCAAAGAAGAGTAAAAAAAAATAGTCAAAAATCAACATAAATCCCCATGGGTCACCAGTGAAGTTTTGGAAATCATGAGAGAGAGAGAGAGAGAGAGAGAGAGAGAGAGAGAGAGAGAGAGAGAGAGAGAGAGAGAGAGAGAGAGAGAGCGAGAGAGAGAGAGAGGGAGAGAGAGAGAGAGAGAGAGAGAGAGAGAGAGAGAGAGAGAGAGAGAGAGAGAGAGAGAGAGAGAGAGAGAGCACACAAAAATAAAGACTTCATCAATTACTGCAGACTAAGGAATAAAGTTAAATATGAAATTCGTAGAATAAAGAAAGATCATTTAAATTTGATTGTAGATAATTCAAACAGTACAAATATATGGAAGGCTATTAACTTGCTAACCAATAAGAAACGCCTTTCAGAATCAGCAATACCAAATTCTATAACATACGATGATTTAAGTTGTTTCTTTCAGTCAGAAATAGAGAATATAAAGTCTTCAATACCAGACTCATAATGTATTTTAAGTTCACTGGCATCATTCTGTGAGGAGAAATGCACCAGAAATATTCCCGCTGAGATTCCCCTAATGTCTGTTGCAGAAGTATATAAATATCTCTCAAACCTCAAAACTACAAATTCACACGGCCTAGATGGTATCAGCAATAGAATTATTCGCCGTGTTGCACCAGTCATTAGTGAGTCCTTAACGTTCATATACAACCAGTGCCTAACCAAAAAGCTACTTTCCATCTGCCCGTCTTACATTCGGATCTTCCAATCACTCATCTGTCTTTCATCAATAGTGCATAATACATTCACATTAGGAAAAACAACATTGTCAAAAGAATGTTGTAAATATAAACAATGCATATTACCATGTCATGAGACACATCCCCTACACACACATCCCCCACCGAACTACACACACACCCACAGCCACACATACATTCCCCCACCCATCCCATACACACACACCCACCTACACACGTCCCCCACCCATACACACACCTCCCACTCACCACACATCCCCCACACACATTCCCACCCACCAACACACCCCCAGGCACACATACATGCACCCACCCACACATACCCCCACCAACACACATCTCCCCACCCATATATCCTCCACCACCCACCCATCCAGGCAAACACACATCCCCAAACCACACATATCCCCGCCAACCCACACATCGGGCACCTACCCACATTTCCCCCACTTGCACACATCCCAACCCACACAATCTCCCTAACCCACCCACACATCCTGAACCCACACACACATCCTCCACCCACCCACCCACCCAAACACCCACCCACCCACCACAGTCTCCCATCCCCCAATCACACATCCCTTAGCCACATTCCACCACCCACACACACATCTTTCTATCCACACACACATCTCCCCACCCCTACACACATCCCCCACACATACATCCCCACACAACATCATATCCCCCATCCACAAACACACACCTCCCACCCACACACACCCCACCACCTACATATACCCCCGCACACTTCCCCAACCACACACATCTTCCCACCCACATACACATCCCCCACCCAATCACTCATCCCTCACACACATCCATCCACTCACGTACTCATCCCTCAACCACTCACACCCACACATCCCCCACCTACCCATCAACACATACATCTCCCATCTACCCACCCACACTCACACACCCCAACCACCCAGCCAAACACATTCCCACCCTCACATAATCCTTTACTGACCCGCACATCCCACACCCAATCACTCATCCCCACCTACCCACACACATCTCCGCTCCCAGACAACACCCCACCCATATACACATTCCCCACCCATACACAGTCCCCCACACACATCCCCCATTCACATCCCCTCTCACACATCCCACACACACACACATCCCCCACCCACCCACCCCCACATCCCCCCACCTACTAACACCCTCAAAACCCACACATACTTCCTCCATCCACCCACACAACCTCCATCCACACAGACATATCCCCCACCCACACTCACATCCCCACTCACATTCCCCCATATCGCTATAACCACACACAGACCCCACACCCATTCACCCACCCACCCACCCACATACACATTCCCCACCAACACAACCTCCCACCCACCAACACACACACTCCCAACCATCCATCCAAATATCCCCCACCCACACACACACTCCCTCACCCACATACATATCCCCACCCACCACACATCCCCTCACCCACCCAGACAGGCAGCAAGAGACAGAGCTACACAGACAGACAGATAGAGAATCAGAGAGAGAGAGAGAGAGAGAGAGAGAGAGAGAGAGAGACAGTCAGAGAGAGACAGAAACAAGGACAGACAGATACACAGAGAGACACAGACATTAAGACAGAAAGAAAGAGGCAAAGAGTTACAGACGTAGAGAGGTAGAGAGAGACAGACAAAGAGACAGAGAGAGACAGAGGCAGGCAGTCAGAGAGACAGACAGAGACAGACACAAAGAGAAACTGAGACAGACAAAGACAGACAGACAGAGACAAAACAGACAGACAGAGAGATATACAGAGAAAGGCAGACAGAGAGTGACACACAGAGGGACAGGTAGACAGAGACAGGCAGACAGAAAAACACAGAGAGAGACAGAGAGTGAGAGAGACAGACAGAGAGCGGCACAGACAGAGAGACATAGAGGGAGAGAGGCTCAGAGATTTAGACAGAGAGACACACAGTAAGAGGCAGACAGAGAGAAAGACAGACAGACAGATATAGACAGACAGACACACACACACACACACACACACACACACACACAGAAGCATAGAGACAGAAAGAGAGACAGAGAGGGGCACAGAGAGATAACATATCCATAAATGCTTGCCCTATCAAGTAAAGTCTTGTTTTAAAATTACTATCTGACATGTTGTCGTAATCATTATGTGCCATGCCAACTAGCGTAGACATTCATGTCTCTGCACAGATCTCGGTCTGTGGTGCTCGGAATCAAATCCGCTGATAGAATTGCTTCACACCACAGTCTCCTTCCATCTAGCTGTCATTTCTCTCCGTCTGCTTCTGGCTCTGTTTCCACTGATCTTTCTCGTCGTCGCAATGTTTTCCAGTGACCTCGTCTACTTACATGACCAGAGAAATGATCAATTAGCTAAGGAAGGGGGCAACAGAAAAGCAACCTGATGTACCTGTCACATACCACCAAAAGAAAAGAAGCATTATATAAATCATTAGTAATTAACAAGATTAGGTCTTAAATAAGAATGAGCTACCATATGATAGTAGACGGTACTACCTGCTTTTTTGTTTGCAAATATTGGGCGGCGTTCGCTAAACCTGACATCCCAACATTGTGCCAACGGCTTTGGGCGGCGGAGCGCAATTAGGAGCGTACACACCCTACTCTAGTCCGAGTAAATGCATTCTAAAGACTAAATATCATGGAAGGCCAGGCCATATGCCTTGGTTGGCAACTGGTTTAGGATGGAAGCTCTGACAGGCGGGCAGTTATAGCATTGCTTTGCACAGTCGGCAGCTTCTGCAGCTTGTCTTGTTCCAGGTGTATTGGTGTTACCTTTCCTCTGGAGTAAACTAGGCAGGTCGAGAGAGGGATCATGCTGCATGGGCAACACATGGTCTCTAAATTCAGCCCAGGCTGTGTACTATGGAAGGGTATAACTCCATTTTATAAACTGTCGTCGATTAAGACGGCCAGGTGCCAGTCAGCAATTAGTGAAGATTATCATCATCGCATTCCGAATAATTCCACGGGTGCTCTGATCTCCTCACCATCTCCGCCAGCGCGTATCGATTGACGTACCAGTTCCGCGTTGATTACCCACAGGTTGAGTTCACTACCCATCTCCTACACTATGGGCAAACACAAGCATACAAAATTCAAGCTTGGCAGACAGCAGGTCACATACTCCAAGACTGATCCAAATACGACACATCTAGGCAAACCTTCCCGCCTAGAGAAAGAATAATGGAAGATAAACTCTATGGACTACCGATTGAACTAAAAAAGACAGTGAATTTATATAAGAGACAGCATTGCAGATTTCGACAATACATTTCAAGCGAACAAAAGAAGAAGAAGAAATCTGGTTCTTATAGTTGCAAATATTTAGCTCTTCCAAGCAATCGTTGTTACTTACTCTTGCAGCCCTAGGTATTCGCAACATTCGTTAAAGGAACCACATCTCCGTTGCTTCCAAGCTTTCCCTAATTATATTTATATATACATTAAAAACAATATATTCGCTTAGTGAATTTAAATACAGAAGCAATACGAACAATAAATGATTGTTCAAAATAAAGTGAGGCGTTATCAATTAGGCAGTTTCAGCCAGTGTTGTGCAGACAGAACGAGTTCACGTTACGTGTAAAATTACCGTAGGGATAACAGTTCCACACTCGAACAGTACCTATGACTATATGTTTTAATTGTTTCGACTTAAGTATTAATCATTTATTCACTTCATATAATATATAACTTTCAGTATGAATGAAAGAACATTATTTTCAAAGGACCACAAAATAAAGTTCGTTAGTTCGTATGCACATGACGTATGCACGTCCTATCACATTGTGTCCTGTCTTGTTATATTGTCTCCTGTCGTGTTATATTGTCTCCTGGCATGTTATATTGTCTCATGTCATGTTATATTGTCTCCTGTCATGTTATATTGTCTCCTGTCATGTTATATTGTCTCCTGGCATGTTATATTGTCTCATGTCATGTTTTATTGTCTCCTGTCATGTTATATTGTCTCCTGTCATGTTATATTGTCTCCTGTCATGTTATATTGTCTCCTGTCATGTTATATTGTCTCCTGTCATGTTATATTGTCTCCTGTCATGTTATAGTGTCTCCTGTCATGTTATATTGTCTCTTGTCATGTTATATTGTCTAATGCCATGTTATATTGTCTCCTGGCATGTTATATTGTCTCCTGTCATGTTATATTGTCTCCTGTCATGTTATATTGTCTCTTGTCATGTTATATTGTCTCCTGTCATGTTATATTGTCTCCTGTCATGTTATAGTGTCTCCTGTCATGTTATATTGTCTCCTGTCATGTTATATTGTCTAATGCCATGTTATATTGTCTCCTGTCATGTTATATTGTCTAATGCCATGTTATATTATCTCCTGGCATGTTATATTGTCTCCTGTCATGTTATATTGTCTCCTGTCATGTTATATTGTCGCCTGTCATGTTATATTGTCTAATGCCATGTTATATTATCTCCTGGCATGTTATATTGTCTCCTGTCATGTTATATTGTCTAATGCCATGTTATATTGTCTCCTGTCATGTTATATTGTCTCGTGGCATGTTATATTGTCTCCTGTCATGTTATATTGTCTCCTGGCATGTTATATTGTCTCATGTCATGTTATATTGTCTCCTGTCATGTTATATTGTCTCCTGTCATGTTATATTGTCTCCTGGCATGTTATAGTGTCTAATGCCATGTTATATTGTCTCCTGTCATGTTATATTGTCTTGTGGCATGTTATATTGTCTCCTGTCATGTTATATTGTCTCGTGGCATGTTATATTGTATCATGTCATGTTATATTGTCTGCTGTCATGTTATATTGTCACCTGTCATGTTATATTGTTCAGCGAAATATGCCAGGCAATAAACAGTACTACATATTGTTGGTGGCTTGTCTGTCCTCCTTCTCTTGTAGGCAGTTTCAAGAATTACTTGGAGGACATTACGTTCGATGACGTGGTGATCAACTTATCCAGACCTCTGCGCACGCTCGTGTTTCAGTCTGTGGTGTTCTGGGCTTTGATCCTCTTAACTGACTCCATCAGCTTTCAGCAGCTGTAAGTTGTCACGTCTGATTGTGCCTTGTGCTTTGTCTTATCTCACTGTGCCTTGTCTTTATCTCATTGTGCCATGTCGTATCTCAATGTGCCTTGTCTTATCTCATCGTGCCTTGTCTTATCTCATTGTGCCTTGTCTTTATCTAATTGTCCCTTGTCTTATCTCAATGTGCCTTGTCTTATCTTATTGTGCCTTGTCTTATCTCATTATCCCTTGTCTTATCTCACTGTGCCTTGTCTTTATCTCATTGTCCCTTGTCTTATCTCAATGTGCCATGTCTTATCTCATCGTGCCTTGTCTTATCTCATTGTACCTTGACTTATCTCATCGTGCCTTGACTTATCTCATCGTGCCTTATCTTATCTCATCGTGCCTTGTTTTATCTCATTGTGCCTTGTCTTATCTCATTGTGTTTTGTCTGATCTCATTGTGCCTTGTCTTATCTCATTGTGCCTTGTCTTATCTCTTTGTCCCTTGTCTTATCTCATTGTCCCTTGTCTTATCTCTTTGTCCCTTGTCTTGTCTCATCGTACCTTGTCTTGTCGCATTCTGATCTGCCGTGTATTGTTTTGTACTGTCTTGTCCATACCTGTTGTGTCATGTTGTGTCTTGTCACAGTGTACCCTGCCATGTTTTGTTCTGTTCTGTCATGTCTTGTTCTTTCCTGTCTCACATTGTTCCTCTTGAACTTTGCGGCGCCGAGGTGTGTAATATTGTGTCTTGTCGCATTCCGTCCTGTCATGTTTTGTTCTTTCCTGTCTTGTCACGTCTTGTTACATTCAGTCTTGTCACGTCTTGTTACATTCAGTCTTGTCACGTCTTGTTACATTCAGTCTTGTCACGTCGTGTTACATTCAGTCTTGTCACGTCTTGTTACATTCAGTCTTGTCACGTCGTGTTACATTCAGTCTTGTCACGTCTTGTTACATTCAGTCTTGTCACATCTGGTTACATTCAATCTTGTCACGTCTTGTTACATTCAGTCTTGTCATGTCTTGTTACATTCACTCTTGTCACGTCTTGTTACATTCAGTCTAGTCACGTCTTGTTACATTCAGTCTTGTCACGTCTTATTACATTCAGTCTTGTCACGACTTGTTACATTCAGTCTTGTCACGTCTTGTTACATTCAGTCTTGTCATGTCTTGTTACATTCAGTCTTGTCACGTCTTGTTACATTCAGTCTTGTATTGTCTTGCTCTTTCCTGTCTTGTCCTGTTATGTCTTGTCACATTCTGTCCTGTCTTGTCCTGTTGTAACTTGTCACATTATGTCACGTCTTATCCTGTTGTAACTTGTCAAATTCTGCCCTGTCTGTCCTGTTGTATCCTGTCACATTATGTCCTGTTGTGTCCTGTCACATTCTGTCCTGTCTTGTCCTGTTGTATCATGTCACATTCTGTCATGTCTTGTCATGTTGTTTCCTGTCACATTCTGTCCTGTTGTATCTTGTCACATTCTGTCCTGTTGTATCTTGTCACATTCTGTCCTGTTGTGTCCTGTCACATTCTGTCCCGTCTTGTCCTATTGTATCTTGTCACATTCTGTCCTGTCTTGTCCTATTGTATCCTGTCACATTCTGTCCTGTTTTGTCCTGTCACATTCTGTCCTGTCTTGTCCGGTTGTATCTTGTCACATTCTGTCCTGTTGTGTCTTGTCACATTCTGTCCTGTCTTGTCCTGTTGTATCCTGTCACATTCTGTCCTGTCTTGTCCTGTTGTGTCCTGTCACATTCTGTCCTGTCTTGTCATGTTGTATCCTGTCACATTCTGTCCTGTTGTATCTTGTCACATTCTGTCCTGTTGTGTCCTGTCACATTCTGTTCTGTCTTGTCCTGTTGTATCCTGTCACATTCTGTCCTGTTGTATCCTGTCACATTCTGTCCTGTTGTGTCTTGTCACATTCTGTCCAGTCTTGTCCTGTTGTATCTTGTCACATTCTGTCCTGTCTTGTCCTGTTGTATCTTGTCACATTCTGTCCTGTCTTGTCCTGTTCTGTCTTGTCACATTCTGTCCTGTCTTGTCATGTTGTGTCTTGTCACATTCTGTCCTGTCTTGTCCTGTTGTGTATTGTCACATTCTGTCCTGTCTTATCACTGTATGTGCTGTCTTATCATATGCTGTCCTGTCTTGTCACGTGCTGTCATGTCTTGTCACATTCTGTCCTGTCTTGTCACATTCTGTCCTGTCTTGTCCTATCCTGTCCTGTCACATTCTGTCCTATCACATTGTGTCCTGTCTTGTTATATTGTCTCCTGTCATGTTATATTGTCTCCTGTCATGTTATATTGTCTCCTGTCATGTTATATTGTCTCCTGTCATGTTATATTGTCTGCTGTCATGTTATATTGTCTCCTGTCATGTTATATTGTCTGCTGTCATGTTATATTTTCTCCTGGCATGTTATATTGTCTCCTGGCATGTTATATTGTCTCTTGGCATGCTATATTGTCTCCTGTCATGTTATATTGTCTCCTGCCATGTTATATTGTCTCCTGTCATGTTATATTGTCTCTTGGCATGTTATATTGTCTCCTGTCATGTTATATTGTCTCCTGTCATGTTATATTGTCTGCTGTCATGTTATATTGTCACCTGTCATGTTATATTTCTTCCTGTCATGTTATATTGTCTCCTGTCATGTTATATTATCTCCTGACATGTTATATTGTCTCCTGGCATGTTAAATTGTCTCATGTCGAGTTATATTGTCTCCTGTCTTGTTGAATTGTCTTCTATCATGTTCTCTTCTTTTGTCTCTTATATATATATATATATATATATATATATATATATATATATATATATATATATATATATATATATATATATATATATATATATATATATAGTGAAATCGGTTTTCGTCGATAATTCGTCCAGAAACAATTGGCGAAACCCGATGAATCAATGTAAATCCAATTAATTCGTTCTCCAAAATACATACCAAAGCCTAACATTTTATAGAGAATAATTATAGTGTTTAATACTATTTTTCGGCCCCAGGACTCACACCACCGCCGTGCCTAGTAACACAATGTATTCCAGCGCGCCACTGAATATTTCAAACCATAATCTGCTGGCCTTTACATCGTTAAGTACACTAGCATTCGTCCCAGTCAATTTCTTAATGAGATCGGCATGCAACAGACTGACCTTTTCACATACGATTGTCTCCGAAACAGAATCGCCATCTGTTTTTGATGTATCCAAATTAATAATAACTGTTCGACATCTTCAATTGTTTGCGATCTTTGTTTCGTTAGCACATTCATGTCTTTCGCTAAATTAGTCTCTTTTATACCTCCTGTTTCCCCACAATGAAACTTATCGTGGACGGCAACTCAGCAACCTTAATTCAGCTCTCGTATTTTATTATCAGCAAGTGATGCTCGCCGGCTTCGTGGCTTAGAGGTTATAACGTTTCTCCGTAATCTCGTATAGTCTCGTCGGTAATGTGATGACGGTGAGAATCAGCAGTGGTTCGAATCGCATCGGTAACTTACAGGGTATGTGAGCCGGCCGCTCAGAAAGCAATGGCAAACTACTGAGCGTAATCTTGCCAAGAGGTCAACATACAGCTGAAAGATGCTGGTGTTGACAGCGATGTCCTGTAAAGGATATGCACACACACACAAAAGTGATGCTCACGCAACGAAAAGCAGCGCTAAACTGAGCAGACGAACGCGTGAGTCCCTTTGTTTTCGCAAAATTAGCAACAAGGTCATTTGGGAACGTCGAAATCCGTGTCAGTCGACGAAAACTAAGACAATTTTTTCACGGAAAACATCGACGAAAACCGAATTCCACGAAAACTGATATATATATATATTATATTAGTGGTTCGAATCGCGTCGGTAACTTACGGGGTATGTGAGCCGGCCGCTCAGAAAGCAATGGCAAACTGCTGAGCGTAATCTTGCCAAGAAATCAACAATCAGCTGAAAGATGCTGATGTTGACAGCGATGTCCTGTAATAGGATATGCAAAACATTTATATATGATATGATATCTAAACACATTGTTGCAGGTCTGACATGAGCTACGATACAAGTCCAGTCTCACCGGCCAGCACCGACCCCGAAGATGACGACATCGTGATGGTCAAGGACCAGGTCAAACTGGCGGTGCTGACCAACGGCATGTTCGAGGGTGAGCTCTGAACTGTTGTGACCGTTGCCGCTGATTCAACTCCTCCTTCCTCTCGTTCGTCTTCTTCTTCTTCTTCTTCTTCTTCTTCTTCTTCTTCTTCTTCTTCTTCTTCTTCTTCTTCTTCTTCTTCTTCTTCTTCTTCTTCTTCTTCTTCTTCTTCTTCCCTTCTTCTTCTTCATTATTACCTGGTTTTGGGAATGGGTTACGAACGTAATCTGCATCCCGCGTTCGAAACAAAGCTGCATTCGATTTAGAAGCAGGCCTCTTTGCGCTGGTTTTCATACAATTGTATGAGCGCCAGTCGTTTAGAAATCAATGGCAATCTACTGAACATATATTTGACAAAATATCACTAATAGCAAACAAAAATTTGATTGTTTCGCCCAGGAATCACCTTCTTGTCTCTTTCATCCCCCCTCTCTCTTCCCCAGTCGTTACCTCTCAACCACCCACCTATACCTCCCACATATCCCTTTATATCACACCAGGTGAGGGTTAAATGTGGGGTCTAAGGTGTGTATACATAACCCATCCATGTAGTATGTGATTTGTAGCAACTTCGGGCTCACATGTTCACAGCCAATTAGTTCTGACGTCACGTCTGTGATACACGACCCAACGAAATTGTTTTCAGAGGGTCACAAATTGGGCACGCTCTTACATTCGGTCCTTGTAACTACTCATCTTTGGTACATTAGTTGTCTCTTGTGCATGTCACATTCACGTGGTACACCAAAAATAACATTGTTAAATGAATGCTGTGAACGTGTATATGACCATGTTATGAGACAGGTACGCGCGAGCGCGCGCGCGCACACACACACACACACTCACACAGGTACTCACAATTGCACACACACACACACACACACACACACACACAACCGTAGGTTTAGACCAAACAAAACTCGATGGCGGGAAATGGGAGTAGATGTCTGTCACAATTATGATTTAAAATGGGAGTAGATGACTGCCACAGTTATGATTTAAAAGCTGTCAATGGAGTTCATAATGGCCGATTGGTTAAGAGCGCTCACTCTTAAAACATCCGGTGTGCTGAAGCCGAGGTAATAGGTTCAGCCCCATCACCGGTCAGTTGGACTAATATGTTGACTTCTCGTCCTTGACTTGGGGACGTAAACTTCAAGTTAGTTAGTTAGTTAGTTGCGGTTCCAACTTCACGGCAACGGGTCGTTTCCATTATGCTCCTTTCCTGTGCCAATGAATATCACACAAAATGCTCCACATTGACCCATGTAAAACGTGGAACAGACAGGAGTCTCGACAAGCCAACATTCCGCACAGGTACACTGCGCATAATGCCGCCGCCAGAATGCCACACAAAAGTCCTCCACGAAAAATACAGTTCATCGTCGATGGAAGCAGCAGTCACTAGAGCGACTTCATTGACACGGGTTTTCTCCCATATAGCTCGGTCTCTTTCCGCAGGGCGACCCACTGAAAGCGTCGCATAAAGCACGAACTCCGTAGCTCCAACAGCGACCCCAGGAGTCTCCGAGAAGAATGCACTCGTGAACCAAAAAGGCAATCCAGTCAATTCAGCGACAAATCGTCCGCCATCATTCCCAACATGCAATTCTCTCTACAAACACTTGCGGTCATATTTTTAAAGCATTCCACACAAAATTAACAGCTCACGGTGTCGCGACACGCACTCAACTCGGTAGCAGGGCGACGGAACCATGCACTACCAGTCCAACATGAGGAAAATGCGAACGCAAACTATAGCCACAAGCATAAACACTCCTGAGGCCTTAACGGTTTAGATACCTATCCGCCATGTTGGGGACCGGAAGTTTTAAAAAACACGTAAATTTCAAGTACCTCGTAAGTCGATGTGAGTTCGCCTTATGGCGAGGGACACTGGTAGTAAGGAAAGCTAATTCACACGCAGAAATAATTCCAGTGCTATTAGAAGTAATAGCACGTGTGTGCACTACGCTTGAGTTCAAAGCGAGCCAGCGCAAAAATAAATTTAGCTGTCATTATGGTAGCAGACATGTTTTATCAGTTACGGGAAATCCCTTAAGACGATTTATCATTCCATGACACTTAATCAGTTAGACCAACACTAACATTGTTTCATTTTGAGCTCATCTTCGCCCACCACCTCGCCCATCACCTCGCCACACCTCGCCCACCACCTCGCCCACCACCTCGCCCACGCATACAGGCTTCCTGATTAGAGCATTCAAATGTAATGTCCCTAATATGGGAATCATTTCATTACAGCCACTCTAGTCCTGCAGGATCTACGTAAATGCTATGGGAAGCTTAGTAGTCGTGGAGGGCACCTGTTTGATACTTCACAAGGGCGATTGCTTTGGATTGTTGGGGCCCAGTGGCTCAGGGAAGTCCACCACCTTACAGATGATAACTGGCATCGAACCAGTAACCAAAGGCAAAGTGTTTGTGAAGGGCTACAGCACTCATGATTATTTACCCAAGGTGTGTTGTCAGCGACGTGTTGTGTGTGTGTAAGGCTGTGTGTTTGTGAGGTGTGGTATATTGTCAGTGAAAAGGTGTGGGTACATGGTTGTGTGTTTGTGAGGTGTGGTATATTGTCCGCGATATGTTGTGGGTGCATGGTGTGTGTTTGTGAGGTGTGGTATATGTCAGTGAAAAGGTGTGGGTACATGATTGTGTGTTTGTGAGGTGTGGTATATTGTCAGTGAAATGGTGTGGGTACATGGTTGTGTGTTTGTGAGGTGTGGTATATTGTCAGCGACGTGTGTGGTTACATGGTTGTGTGTTTGTGAGGTGTGGTATATTGTCCGCGATATGTTGTGGGTATATGGTTGTGTGTTTGTGAGGTGTGGTATATTGTCAGCGAAATGCTGTGGGTACAGGGTTGTGTGTTGTGAGGTGTGGTATATTGTCAACAGCGTCTGTGGGTACATGGTTGTGTGTTTGTGAGGTGTGGTATATTGTCCCGTGACATTTGTGGGTACATGGTTGTGTGTTTGTGAGGTGTGGGTATATTGTCCGTGACATTTTGTGGGTACATGGTTGTGTGCTTGTGAGGTGTGTTGCGGGAACTACAGAGTTGTAATTACAAGGTTATGCGTGTATGCAGCATGCTGTCCTGGCAGATTAAGCTTGTCGGAGATCGTGGTCAACTGTAGGCTGATGGCCGTGGTAGCACGGAGGCAGGTTGTGGTACAAGCTTGTTGGAGATCTGTGTCAAACTGTAGGCTGATGGCCGTGGTAGCACGGAGGCAGGTTGTGGGTACAAGCTTGTTGGAGATCTGTGTCAACTGTAGGCTGATGCCGTGGTAGCACGGAGGCAGGTTGTGGGTACAAGCTTGTTGGAGATCTGTGTCAACTGTAGGCTGATGGCCGTGGTACACGGAGGCAGGTTGTGGGTACAAGCTTGTTTGGAGATCTGTGTCAACTGTAGGCTGATGGCCGTGGTAGCACGGAGGCAGGTTGTGGGTACAAGCTTGTTGGAGATCTCTGTAAACTGGTGGCCGTGGTAGCACGGAGGTAGGTTGTGGGTACAAGCTTGTTGGAGATCTCTGTAAACTGGTGGCCGTGGTAGTACGGAGGCAGGTTGTGGGTACAAGCTTGTTTGGAGATCTGTGTAAACTGTAGGCTGATGGCCGTGGTAGCCCGGAGGTAGGTTGTGGGTACAGCTTGTTGGAGATTCTCTGTAAACTGGTGGCCGTGGTAGCACGGAGGTAGGTTGTGGGTACAAGCTTGTTGGAGATCTCTGTAAACTGGTGGCCGTGGTAGTACGGAGGTAGGTTGTGGTACAAGCTTGTTGGAGATCTGTGTAAACTGGTGGCCGTGGTAGCACGGAGGTAGGTTGTGGGGTACAAGCTTGATGGAGATCTCTGTAAAACTGGTGGCCGTGGTAGCACGGAGGTAGGTTGTGGGTACAAGCTTGTTGGAGATCTCTGTAAACTGGTGGCCGTGGTAGCACGGAGGCAGGTTGTGGGTACAAGCTTGTTGGAGATCTCTGTAAACTGGTGGCCGTGGTAGCACGGAGGTAGGTTGTGGGTACAAGCTTGTTGGAGATCTGTGTAAACTGGTGGCCGTGGTAGCACGGAGGTAGGTTGTGGGTACAAGCTTGTTGGAGATCTGTGTAAACTGGTGGCCGTGGTAGCACGGAGGTGAGGTTGTGGTACGAAGCTTGTTGAGATCTGTGTAAACTGGTGGCCGTGTAGCACGGAGTAGGTTGTGGTACAAGTTTGTTGGAGATCTCTGTAAACTGGTGGCCGTGGTAGCACGGAGGTAGGTTTGGTGGGAAAGCTTGTTGGAGATCTCTGTAAACTGGTGGCCGTGGTAAGCACGGAGGTAGGTTGTGGGTACAAGCTTGTTTGGACATCTCTGTAAACTGGTGGCCGTGGTAGCACGGAGGTAGGTTGTGGGGTACGAAGCTTGTTGGAGATCTCTGTAAACTGGTGGCCGTGGTAGCACGGAGGTAGGTTGTGGGTACAAGCTTGTTGGAGATCTCTGTAAACTGGTGGCCGGTAGCACGGAGGTAGGTTGTGGGTACAAGCTTGTTCGAGATCTGTGTAAACTGGTGGCCGGGGTAGCACGGAGGTATGTTGGGGGTACAAGCTTGTTGGAGATCTCTGTAAACTGGTGGCCGTGGTAGCCCGGAGGTAGGTTGTGGTACAAGCTTTTTGGGGAGATCTCTGTAAACTGGTGGCCGTGGTAGCACGGAGGTGGGTTTGTGGGTACAAGCTTTTTGGGAAATCTGTGTAAACTGGTGGCCGTGGTAGCACGGAGGTAGGTTGTGGGTACAAGCTTGTTGGAGATCTCTGTAAACTGGTGGCCGTGGTAGCAGGGGGGCAAGCTTTTTTTGAGGTGTGTGTAAACTGTAGGCTGGTAACCGTGGTGGTACTGAGGCGGGTTTGTGGGTACAAGCTTGTTGGAAATCTGTGTAAACTGTAGGCTGATGGCCGTGGTAGCAGGGGGGTAGGTTGGGGGTACAAGTTTGTTGAAGATCTGTGTAAACTGTAGGCTGATGGCCTGGTAGTGCCATGTCGCTGTTATGGGTTATTTTCAATGATTCAACTTGAAAAATTAAATAATAGAACTGTAGGCTCGCCCCAAACCCAAATTTAAAACAGCAATATGGGCTTTAGCGAGTAAACCAAACATGAAGAATAAAAGGCCGATTCCTGAACTGAGTATAGAAAAATCGCTGTCTTTATTTTTTTACAGCGCATCGGGTTTTGCATATAAAATAATACTATTAAATATATTACGTGGCCTGTGAGACCAGGGCCGGGCCCTAAAAACTTATTGAATTTTCTATTAAAGATTAAATTTTCAAACCGTCTAGGATAATTACTTCATACGTCCCTTTAAACTCCTTCTCTCTATCCTTCAGGTACATTTCTCGCCGCTCTGAAATTTATGATTCATTTCCCCGTCTGGAAGTTCATTCATCTGTGGCGATCTCACACATGAGTTCTCTATCTGTAACTTCTATTCCCGCCACTGTCTCAATGCAGAACTATTTTCAGCCAACTTGAACTTACTGACAATTCGATGCACAGCCCTTTCCCTTCCAAAAATCCACAAAGTCCTGTTGCTATTGCATCTCTATGTGACGTTTACGCCGTTGCGATGTCTCTTCTATTTTTGGTATCGAGACTTCTACTTTACCCCTACTGCGTAATTACTGGGGAAATTGCTATATGGCAGGTAGCACGGAGGTAGGTTGTGGGTACACGGTTTTTTGGAGATCTGTGTCAACTGTAGGCTGATGGCCGTGGGAGCCCGGAGGTAGGGTTTTTGGGTACAAGCTTGTCGGAGATCTGTGTCAAAATGTAGGCTGATGGCCGTGGTAGCCCGGAGGTAGGTTGTGGGTACAAGCTTGTCGGGGATCTGTGTCAACTGTAGGCTGATGGCCGTGGTAGCACGGAGGTAGGTTGTGGGTACAAGCTTGTCGGAGATCTGTGTCAACTGTAGGCTATGGCCGTGGTAGCCCGGAGGTAGGTTGTGGGTACAAGTTTGTTGAAGATCTGTGTCAACTGTAGGCTGATGCCGTGGTAGCACGGGGACAGGTTGTGGGTACAAGCTTGTCGGAGATCTGTGTCAAATGTAGGCTGATGGCCGTGGTAGCCCGGATGTAGATTGTGGGTACAAGTTTGTTGAAGATCTGTGTCAACTGTAGGCTGATGGCCTGGTAGCCCGGGGGTAGGTTGTGGGTACAATTTGTTGAAGATCTGTGTCAACTGTAGGCTGATGGCCGTGGTAGCCCGGAGGTAGGTTGTGGTACGTTTGTTGAAGATCTGTGTCAACTGTAGGCTGATGGCCGTGGTAGCCCGGAGGTAGGTTGTGGGTACAAAGTTTGTTTGAAGATCTGTGTCAACTGTAGGCTGATGGCCGTGGTAGCACGGAGGGAGGTTGTGGGTACAAGCTTGTCGGAGATCTGTGTAAAAATGTAGGCTGATGGCCGTGGTAGCACGGGGTAGGTTGTGGGTACAAGCTTGTCGGAGATCTGTGTCAACTGTAGGCTGATGGCCGTGGTAGCACGGAGGTAGGTTGGGGAAAGCTTGTCGGAGATCTGTGTCAACTGTCGCTGATGGCCGTGGTAGCACGGAGGTAGGTTGTGGGTACAATCTTGTTGGAGATCTGTGTAAACTGGTGGCCGTGGTAGCACGGAGGCGGTTGTGGGGGACAAGCTTGTTGGGGATCTCTGTAAATTGGTGGTCGTGGTAGCCCGGGGGTAGGTTGTGGTACAATTTTGTTGGAGATCTGTGTAAACTGGTGGCCGTGGTAGCACGGAGGTAGGTTGTGGGTACAAGCTTGTTGGGGTCTCTGTAAACTGGGGGCCGTGGTAGCACGGAGGTAGGTTTGTTGGGGACAAGCTTGTTGGAGATCTTTGTAAACTGTGGCCGTGTAGTACGGAGGTAGGTTGTGGGTACAAGCTTGTTGGAGATCTCTGTAAACTGGTGGCCGTGGTAGCCCGAGGTAGGTTGTGGGTACAAGCTTGTTGAAGATCTGTGTAAACTGGTGGCCGTGGTAGCACGGAGGTAGGTTGTGGGTACAAGCTTGTTGGAGATCTCTGTAAAATGGTGGCCGTGGTAGCACGGAGGTAGGGTTTTGGGGACAAGCTTGTTGAAGATCTGTGTAAACTGGTGGCCGTGGTAGCACGGAGGTAGGTTGTTGGGGACAAGCTTGTTGGGGATCTCTGTAAACTGGTGGCCGTGGTAGCACGGAGGTAGGTTTGTGGGGACAAGCTTGTTGGAGATCTCTGTAAACTGGGGGCCGTGGTAGCACGGAGGTAGTTTGTGGTACAAGCTTGTTGAAGATCTCTGTAAACTGTCGCTGATGGGCCCTGGTAGCACGGAGGTAGGTTGTGGGTACAAACTTGTTGGAGATCTCTGTAAACTGGTGGCCGTGGTAGCACGGAGGTAGGTTGTGGGTACAAAGGGGGGTTTTTTGGAGATCTCTGTAAACTGGTGGCCGTGGTAGCACGGAGGTAGGTTGTGGGTACAAGCTTGTTGGAGATCTCTGTAAACTGGGGGCCGTGGTAGCAAGGAGGTAGGTTGGGGGTACAAGTTTGTTGAAAATCTGTGTAAACTGTAGGCTGATGGCTGTGGTAGCACGGGGGCGGGTTTTGGGTACAAGCTTGTCGGAGATCTGTGTCACTGTTTGGTTGATGGCCCTGGTGGCACGAAGATAGGTTGTGGGTAAAGTTTGTTGAAGATCTGTGTGAACTGTAGGCTGGCGCTGGTGTCAAACTGACCACATCATTCACCGAGTCCCGATTGGTCTATAACAGTATTAGCATAGCACCATTTACACATTGCACCTTTAGGTGTGTAAAAAAATCCTCTTACTTAAATGCCCTGATGTGATCGTAACTAAAGTGACCGTGACGTGTTCTTCTTGATCGTGCAGGTGCGCAACATGGTCAGCTTCAGTCCCAGTTCAGCATCCTGTGCCCATACCTGACGGGAAAAGGAAAGCTGATCTTCTTTCGGTCGGGTGCGGGGGATACCTAATGCCTACCTGCAAAGAGAGGGCGATGTTCTCTTGAATCTGATGACACTCGACGTGCTGGCCGACTCAATGGTGCTCAACTATGGGTTAGTTTTGTGCATATCATTTACAGGACGTTGCAGTCAACCGCAACATTGTTTGACTGTTTGTGATTTCTTACCAAATTTATGTTGAGTGGTTTGATATTACTGTCTGAAAGAGTGGCATTCATCTCATTGCATGAAACCAACCAACACAAGGCATCTCCCCTAGATGTGCTTTTTGAACGAGGTATATGGGATTACGAATTGCGTCCGTTAACTCCTTCACCACAGAACTGGTCAGTTATATGGGTTTCTTCTTATTTCAAAAATTGTTAAACAACGTCAAGAGATCCTCGCAATTCAAAGCACTTTTTTTGCAGTCATTTCATCTTAAATATTAAGGGTCAATCTTAAAAAGATATGACCCAGCTACCATATTATAGCAACAGTACTATCCCGTTCTGTTAGCCCCCGAACGTTTTAGCGGTACTGACTAAACCCCACACCCAACATTGTGCCAACGGCTTCTGGGGGAGAAGCGTAATTGGGAGGGTACAAGCCGTATTCTAGTGCGATGAAATGCAACCTAAAGACTAAATGCCGTCTCAGGACAGACCAGGCCCTAAGCCTTGGGCGGCAACTGGTCTAGTTGAAGCACTGACATGCGGGCAGATAGAGCATTGCTTTGTTGATCCCGCAGCCTTTTGCAGCTTGTCTTGTTCCCGATGTATTGGTGTTACCTTTCCCCCCTGGGGTAAATAGACAGGCTCATGCTGCACGGGCAAACATGGTCTCTACAGTTCGCCCAGGCTTTTTGCTATGGAGAGATGCAACTCCATCCCTGTTTCCCCCAAAATAGGCTGTAGTTATTACCTGTTTCAAAAGCGTGCCATCAAAACAGCACGTGCCTGTAATTAGATGTTAGTGTTTTCTTTTGGCCTTTTGTTCGTTTTGAACTTCAGCTTTGTTCACACTTCACTTATTTTTGCGTGTGGATTAGCTTCCCTATTACCAGTGTCCAACTCCGATTTCTGGGGTGTGTGTAATTTACGTCCCTAAGTCAAGAACGAGAAGTCAACATTTTAGTCCAACTGACTGATAGATATTTCCAATTATTTTTTACTACATTTATAATGCGTGTGTTACCATGAACGAACAATTAGCACTGTTTCTATTGGTGTTTGTTTATCAGAATGATGATGACCATTAATTTCATACTGTGGTGTTGAAAGTTGGGGTCGTGAGTCCTAAGGTGGCTGATAAGGCCCATTTTGGCTCGAAATGTTCTTTGACAATGTGGCAAAGAATGCTTAACGATCCAGAAGGAGGATCTTTTTCCAGCTTTTTTTCACAGCTCTTTCAGTCCTGTTTTTTCTTCTCAAGTTTTCACCTTGCATACTGATGTACACCATGAATTACGGTTTTGGCAACAGTCTCACATGTGTCGGGATGAATTCCAAAAGCTTTGAGTGAGATCTTCAGAGTGTCTTTAAAGCGTGTCCTCTGGCCACCTTGAGAACATTACGACAACGCAAATCACCGTAAAAAAGTTCGTTTAGGAGCCTTTCGATCTGGGATGCGAGTCAAATGACCAGCCCAGCGAATCTGATTCTTCATTAGTAGAGTTTTGGGTACTTGGCATGGACGTTCTTTCTAGGACTTCAGTGTCTGGGATCTTGTCTTGCCATTTTAAACTTCAATAGCTTCCTAAGGCAGACTGTGTGGAAGTTTTTTTAATTTTCCCCGCGTGTCGCGGATAAATAGTCCAGGTTTCACAAGCCTTTAGCAGTGTAGATATTACGACGTTTTTAGACTTTCAGCTTTGTTTACAGGCTTATTCCTTTCTGTCCCCCACAATTTTTGTATAGGGACTAGGCTGGACCAGGTTCATATACTGAATTCTCTACGAGGGAGTAGTCGTTTGCTGAACCAAGTGATATTTGTTTACGCCCGCTCGCTTTTAACTCAAGCGTAGTCCAACACACGACTTCTAGTAGTGCTGGACTGAATTGTGCGTGTGGATTAGCTTTCCCTATTAACAGTGACCCTCCCGCCATCAGGCGAAACCCACCCTTTTAGAGGTACACTGTAATTTACGTCCCCAAGTCAAGGACGATAGGGCAAAATTTTAGTCCAACTGTCCGATGTAGGATGTTTTTAGAAAACGCGTTATTATCCATTCGGGTATGCTGACCTACAGGGAAACCCAAATGATGACTGTGACCCACAACCATGGTCCCGACTGTAAGAACAGCAAGTTAAAGTGGTTTGGCCAAACAAGAACACAATGAAGGGAAACCAAAGAATATTCATAAAACCAAAACAGAACTGGCGTCGTTTGCCGCTACACGTTGCGGAAATTACTGAGGAGGGGATCCGAGCACTTATGAACTGAATGGTTCGATGTGCAATGAGATGATCTGTCGACTAAACCCAAACCCAAACCCAAACCCAAAAACCACCACCAACCAACTAAATAACTAACTAATTAACTAACTAAACTAACTAATTTTTGTGTTATGCCAAAGGCCAAAATTTGCAATGTTACAACGAACAAGTAATTAGAAAGTGGCATAGAGGTCTAGGAGCTTGGGTATACCCAAGATTTGTCCTATTTTATGGAAACAAAAAGTTAGTTGCATAAAGCTTTACAGACGTTGCACTCAACCCAGAATTTCTTGGCTATTTGTGATTTCTTGGCACGTTTCCTGGTGAAAGGAGATAGATGGGGGATCCAGACCTCTGGCAGCTAACTCCACCTTACTTCATTCTTCTTCTAGGAGTAGAGCTTCCTGTCTCCTTGGTGGGCGGGGTTGATAAGCTGTCCTTGTCTTTCCTGTTGTTCATGGTTAGCTGGTTTTACACTTACAGTTTCCTGTGGTATGGTGTAGGTAGTACCGTGCCAACCCTTCCTAATTGCCTCTATGGGATGCATGGTAACTGCAGCAGTCTTACTGTTCTTTCCGTGTCTGATGAGCTCCGGCGGGACTCAGGTGTGAACTGTGTTTCCTGCACTGGTATTTATTGCTTATCCTCTACCACTCGGTGTTTTAAATTGGGGGTTTTCTTTCATGGAGTTTTTTTTTTTTTTCCCTTTTCGCTCGCTCGCATTGATCTCAAGCGTAGTCCATACACACTATTTATCTATTTATAGTAGTAATGAACTGGATTTTACGTGTGGATTAGCTTTTCCCTATTAACAGTGTTACTCGCCATCACGTGAACCACTCCGACTTCAGAGGTACTTGTAATTAACGTCACCAAGTCAAGGACGACAGGTCAACATTTTAGTCCAGTTGTCCGGTGTAGGTGTTGAACCGCTAGCCTCGGCACCAGCACCCGGTGGGTTTAAAAACACGCGTTCTTATCCTTTCGGCCATGCTGACCTGCAGCAATGTCTCTTAAAAGAGGATAAAACGCTCTTAAAAATATGCTTTTGGCAAAAGGCATCAGTTGGACTAATATGTTGACTTCTCGTCCTTGACTGGGGACGTAAACTTCAAGTTAGTTAGTTAGTTGTTGCGGTTCCAACTTCACGGCAACGGTCGTTTCCATTATGCTCCTTTCCTGTGCCAATGATATCACACAAAATGCTCCACATTGACCCATGTAAACGTGGAACAGACAGGAGTCTCGACAAGCCAACATTCCGCACAGGTACACTGCGCATAATGCCGCCGCCAGAATGCCACACAAAAGTCCTCCACGAAAAATACAGTTCATCGTCGATGGAAGCAGCAGTCACTAGAGCGACTTCATTGACACGGGTTTTCTCCCATATAGCTCGGTCTCTTTCCGCAGGGCGACCCACTGAAAGCGTCGCATAAAGCACGAACTCCGTAGCTCCAACAGCGACCCCAGGAGTCTCCGAGAAGAATGCACTCGTGAACCAAAAAGGCAATCCAGTCAATTCAGCGACAAATCGTCCGCCATCATTCCCAACATGCAATTCTCTCTACAAACACTTGCGGTCATATTTTTAAAGCATTCCACACAAAATTAACAGCTCACGGTGTCGCGACACGCACTCAACTCGGTAGCAGGGCGACGGAACCATGCACTACCAGTCCAACATGAGGAAAATGCGAACGCAAACTATAGCCACAAGCATAAACACTCCTGAGGCCTTAAGGGTTTAGATACCTATCCGCCATGTTGGGGACCGGAAGTTTTAAAAAACACGTAAATTTCAAGTACCTCGTAAGTCGATGTGAGTTCGCCTTATGGCGAGGGACACTGGGAGTAAGGAAAGCTAATTCACACGCAGAAATAATTCCAGTGCTATTAGAAGTAATAGCACGTGTGTGCACTACGCTTGAGTTCAAAGCGAGCCAGCGCAAAGATAAATTTAGCTGTCATTATGGTAGCAGACATGTTTTATCAGTTACGGGAAATCCCCTTTAAAACGATTTATCATTCCATGACACTTAATCAGTTAGACCAACACTAACATTGTTTCATTTTGAGCTCATCTTCGCCCACCACCTCGCCCATCACCAACCTCGCCCACCACCTCGCCCACCACCTCGCCCACGCATACAGGCTTCCTGATTAGAGCATTCAAATGTAATGTCCCTAATATGGGAATCATTTCATTACAGCCACTCTAGTCCTGCAGGATCTACGTAAATGCTATGGGAAGTTAGTAGTCGTGGAGGGCACCTGTTTGATACTTCACAAGGGCGATTGCTTTGGATTGTTGGGGCCCAGTGGCTCAGGGAAGTCCACCACCTTACAGATGATAACTGGCATCGAACCAGTAACCAAAGGCAAAGTGTTTGTGAAGGGCTACAGCACTCATGATTATTTACCCAAGGTGTGTTGTCAGCGACGTGTTGTGTGTGTGTAAGGCTGTGTGTTTGTGAGGTGTGGTATATTGTCAGTGAAAGGTGTGGGTACATGTGTGTGTGTTTGTGAGGTGTGGTATATTGTCCGCGATATGTTGTGGGTGCATGGTTGTGTGTTTGTGAGGTGTGGTATATTGTCAGTGAAAAGGTGTGGGTACATGATTGTGTGTTTTGTGAGGTGTGGTATATTGTCGTGAAATGGTGTGGGTACATGGTTGTGTGTTTGTGAGGTGTGGTATATTGTCAGCGACGTGTGTGGTTACATGGTTGTGTGTTTGTGAGGTGTGGTATATTGTCCGCGATATGTTGTGGGTATATGGTTGTGTGTTTGTGAGGTGTGGTATATTGTCAGCGAAATGCTGTGGGTACAGGGTTGTGTGTTTGTGAGGTGTGGTATATTGTCAACAGCGTCTGTGGGTACATGGTTGTGTGTTTGTGAGGTGTGGTATATTGTCCGTGACATTTTGTGGGTACATGGTTGTGTGTTTGTGAGGTGTGGTATATTGTCCGTGACATTTTGTGGTACATGGTTGTGTGCTTGTGAGGTGTGTTGCGGGAACTACGAGTTGTAATTACAAGGTTATGCGTGTATGCAGCATGCTGTCCTGGCAGATTAAGCTTGTCGGAGATCTGTGTCAACTGTAGGCTGATGGCCGTGGTAGCACGGAGGCAGGTTGTGGTACAAGCTTGTTGAGATCTGTGTCAACTGTAGCTGATGGCCGTGGTAGCACGGAGGCAGGTTGTGGGTACAAGCTTGTTGGAGATCTGTGTCAACTGTAGGCTGATGGCCGTGGTAGCACGGAGGCAGGTTGTGGGTACAAGCTTGTTGGAGATCTGTGTCAACTGTAGGCTGATGGCCGTGGTAGCACGGAGGCAGGTTGTGGTACAAGCTTGTTGGAGATCTGTGTCAACTGTAGCTGATGGCCGTGGTAGCACGGAGGCTGTTGTGGGTACAAGCTTGTTGGAGATCTCTGTAAACTGGTGGCCGTGGTAGCACGGAGGTAGGTTGTGGGTACAAGCTTGTTGGAGATCTCTGTAAACTGGTGGCCGTGGTAGTACGGAGGCAGGTTGTGGGTACAAGCTTGTTGAAGATCTGTGTAAACTGTAGGCTGATGGCCGTGTAGCCCGGAGGTAGGTTGTGGGTACAAGCTTGTTGGAGATCTCTGTAAACTGTGGCCGTGGTAGCACGGAGGTAGGTTGTGGGTACAAGCTTGTTGGAGATCTCTGTAAACTGGTGGCCGTGGTAGCACGGAGGTAGGTTGTGGGTACAAGCTTGTTGGAGATCTCTGTAAACTGGTGGCCGTGGTAGCACGGAGGTAGGTTGTGGGTACAAGCTTGTTGGAGATCTCTGTAAACTGGTGGCCGTGGTAGCACGGAGGTAGGTTGTGGGTACAAGCTTGTTGGAGATCTCTGTAAACTGGTGGCCGTGGTAGCACGGAGGTAGGTTGTGGGTACAAGCTTGTTGGAGATCTGTGTAAACTGGTGGCCGTGGTAGCACGGAGGTAGGTTGTGGGTACAAGCTTGTTGGAGATCTGTGTAAACTGGTGGCCGTGGTAGCACGGAGGTAGGTTGTGGGTACAAGCTGTTGGAGATCTTGTAAACTGGTGGCCGTGGTAGCACGGAGGTAGGTTGTGGTACAAGCTTGTTGGAGATCTGTGTAAACTGGTGGCCGTGGTAGCACGGAGGTAGGTTGTGGGTACAAGCTTGTTGGAGATCTCTGTAAACTGGTGGCCGTGGTAGCACGGAGGTAGGTTGTGGGTACAAGCTTGTTGGAGATCTCTGTAAACTGGTGGCCGTGGTAGCACGGAGGTAGGTTGTGGGTACAAGCTTGTTGGACATCTCTGTAAACTGGTGGCCGTGGTAGCACGGAGGTAGGTTGTGGGTACAAGCTTGTTGGAGATCTCTGTAAACTGGTGGCCGTGGTAGCACGGAGGTAGGTTGTGGGTACAAGCTTGTTGGAGATCTCTGTAAACTGGTGGCCGTGGTAGCACGGAGGTAGGTTGTGGGTACAAGCTTGTTCGAGATCTGTGTAAACTGGTGGCCGTGTAGCACGGAGGTATGTTGTGGGTACAAGCTTGTTGGAGATCTCTGTAAACTGGTGGCCGTGGTAGCCCGGAGGTAGGTTGTGGTACAAGCTTGTTGGAGATCTCTGTAAACTGGTGGCCGTGGTAGCACGGAGGTAGGTTGTGGGTACAAGCTTGTTGGAGATCTGTGTAAACTGGTGGCCGTGGTAGCACGGAGGTAGGTTGTGGGTACAAGCTTGTTGGAGATCTCTGTAAACTGGTGGCCGTGGTAGCACGGGGGCAAGCTTTCTGAGGTGTGTGTAAACTGTAGGCTGGTAACCGTGGTGGTACTGAGGCAGGTTGTGGGTACAAGCTTGTTGGAGATCTGTGTAAACTGTAGGCTGATGGCCGTGGTAGCACGGGGTAGGTTGTGGGTACAAGTTTGTTGAAGATCTGTGTAAACTGTAGGCTGATGGCCGTGGTAGTGCCATGTCGCTGTTATGGGTTATTTCAATGATTCTAACTTGATAACTTATAATAATAGAACTGTAGGCTCGCTCCAACCAATTGAACAGCAATATGGGCTTTAGCGAGTGAACCCAAACAGGAAGAATAAAAAGGCCGATTTCCTGAACGTGAGTAATAGAAAAATCGCTGTCTTTATTATTTACAGCGCATCGGGTTTTGCATATCAAATCAATACTATTCAATATATTACGTGGCCTGTGAGACCAGGGCCGGCCGTAATACATTATTGAATTTTCTATTAATGATTAAATTTACAAACCGTCTAGGATAATTACTTCATACGTCCTTGAAACTCCTTCTCTCTATCCTTCAGGTACATTTCTCGCCGCTCTGAATTCATGAGTTCATTTCCTCGTCTGGAAGTTCATTCATCTGTGGCGATCTCACACATGAGTTCTCTATCTGTAACTTCTATTCCAGCCACTGTCTCAATGCAGAACTATTATCAGCCAACTTGAACTTACTGACAATTCGATGCACAGCCTTCCATTCCAAACTCCACAAAGTCCTGTTGCTATTGACATCTCTATGTGACGTTTACGCCGTTGCGATGTCTCTTCTATTTCGGTATCGAGACTTCTACTTTACCCATACTGCGTAATTACTGGGCACTTGCTATATGGCAGGTAGCACGGAGGTAGGTTGTGGGTACACGGTTATTGGAGATCTGTGTCAACTGTAGGCTGATGGCCGTGGTAGCCCGGAGGTAGGTTGTGGGTACAAGCTTGTCGGAGATCTGTGTCAACTGTAGGCTGATGGCCGTGGTAGCCCGGAGGTAGGTTGTGGGTACAAGCTTGTCGAGATCTGTGTCAACTGTATGCTGATGGCCGTGGTAGCACGGAGGTAGGTTGTGGGTACAAGCTTGTCGGAGATCTGTGTCAACTGTAGGCTGATGGCCGTGGTAGCCCGGAGGTAGGTTGTGGGTACAAGTTTGTTGAAGATCTGTGTCAACTGTAGGCTGATGCCGTGGTAGCACGGCGACAGGTTGTGGGTCCAAGCTTGTCGGAGATCTGTGTCAACTGTAGGCTGATGGCCGTGGTAGCCCGGATGTAGATTGTGGGTACAAGTTTGTTGAAGATCTGTGTCAACTGTAGGCTGATGGCCGTGGTAGCCCGGAGGTAGGTTGTGGGTACAAGTTGTTGAAGATCTGTGTCAACTGTAGGCTGATGGCCGTGGTAGCCCGTAGGTAGGTTGTGGTACAAGTTTGTTGAAGATCTGTGTAAACTGTAGGCTGGTGGCCGTGGTAGCCCGGAGGTAGGTTGTGGGTACAAGTTTGTTGAAGATCTGTGTCAACTGTAGGCTGATGGCCGTGGTAGCACGGAGGTAGGTTGTGGGTACAAGCTTGTTGGAGATCTGTGTAAACTGTAGGCTGATGGCCGTGGTAGCACGGAGGTAGGTTGTGGGTACAAGCTTGTCGGAGATCTGTGTCAACTGTAGGCTGATGGCCGTGGTAGCACGGAGGTAGGTTGTGGGTACAAGCTTGTCGGAGATCTGTGTCAACTGTCGGGTGATGGCCGTGGTAGCCCGGAGGTAGGTTGTGGGTACAAGCTTGTTGAAGATCTGTGTAAACTGGTGGCCGTGGTAGCACGGAGGTAGGTTGTGGGTACAAGCTTGTTGGAGATCTCTGTAAACTGGTGGCCGTGGTAGCACGGAGGTAGGTTGTGGGTACAAGCTTGTTGAGATCTGTGTAAACTGGTGGCCGTGGTAGCACGGAGGTAGGTTGTGGGTACAAGCTTGTTGGAGATCTCTGTAAACTGGTGGCCGTGGTAGCACGGAGGTAGGTTTGTGGTACAAGCTTGTTGGAGATCTCTGTAAACTGTTGGCCGTGGTAGCACGGAGGTAGGTTGTGGTACAAGCTTGTTGAAGATCTCTGTAAACTGTCGGCTGATGGCCGTGGTAGCACGGAGGTAGGTTGTGGGTACAAGCTTGTTGGAGATCTCTGTAAACTGGTGGCCGTGGTAGCACGGAGGTAGGTTGTGGGTACAAGTTTTGTTGGAGATCTCTGTAAACTGGTGGCCGTGGTAGCACGGAGGTAGGTTGTGGGTACAAGCTTGTTGGAGATCTCTGTAAACTTGGTGGCCGTGGTAGCAAGGAGGTAGGTTGTGGTACAAGTTTGTTGAAGATCTGTGTAAACTGTAGGCTGATGGCTGTGGTAGCACGGAGGCGGGTTGTGGGTACAAGCTTGTCGGAGATCTGTGTCAACTGTAAGCTTATAGCCGTGGTGGCACGAAGATAGGTTGTGGGTACAAGTTTGTTGAAGATATGTGTGAACTGTAGGCTGGTGCTGGTGTTAAACTGACCACATCATTCACCGAGTCCCGATTGGTCTATAACAGTATTAGCATAGCACCATTTATACATTGCACCTTTAGGCGTGTAAAAATATCCTCTACTAACTGCCCTGATGTGATCGTAACTAAAGTGACCGCGACGTGTTCTTCTTTGATCGTGCAGGTGCGCAACATGGTCAGCTTCAGTCCCCAGTTCAGCATCCTATGCCCATACCTGACGGGCAGAGAGACGCTGATCTTCTACGGTCGGCTGCGGGGGATACCTAATGCCTACCTGCAAAGAGAGGTCGATGTTCTCTTGAATCTGATGACACTCGACGTGTTGGCCGACTCGATGGTGCTCACCTATGGGTTAGTTTTGTGCATATCATTTACAGGACGTTGCAGTCAACCGCAACGTTTCTGGACTATTTGTGATTTCTTACCAAGTTTATGTTGAGTGGTTTGACATTGCTTTCTGAACGAGTGGCATTCATCTCATTACATGAAAACCAACGCAAGACATCTCCCGTAGATGTGCTTTCGAACGAGGTATATGGGATTACGAATTGCGTCCGTTAACTCCTTCACCACAAAGCCGGCCAGTTATATGGGTATTCTTCTTATTTCACAATAATTGTTAAACAACGTAAAGGGATCCTCGCAACTCATGCACGATTTGTGCCTCTTTTTGTGCAGTCATTTCATCTTAAATATTAAGGGTCAAGTCTTAATCAGATATGACCCAGCTACCGTATGACAGCAGACAGTACTACCAGCTTTTTGTTAACCCCCAACCGTTGAGCGGTTCTCACCAAACTCGACACCCCACATTGTGCCAACGGCTTCGGGCAGAGGAGCGTAATTGGGATAATACACGCCTTATTCTAGTGCGAAAAAATGCAACCTAAAGACTATCATGGCAGGGCAGACCAGACCCTACGCCTTGGTCAGCAACTGGTCTAGGATCGAAGCACTGACAGGCGGACATATAGAGCATTGCTTTGTTGATCCCGCAGCCTCTGCAGCTTGTCTTGGTTCCCGATGTATTGGTGTTACCTTTCCTCTGAGTAAACTAGACAGGCTCATGCTGCACGGGCAAACACATGGTCTCTACAGTTCAGCCCAGGCTTTGTGCTATGGAGAGATGCAACTCCATCCCTGTTCCCCAATATAGGCTGTAGTTATTACCTGTTTCAAACGCGTGCCATCAAGACAGCAAGGTGCCTGTCAACTAAGTGTTGGATGTTTTGTTTTGGCCTTCGTTCGTTTTGAATTCCAGCTTAGTTAACACTTCACTTATTTTTGCGTGTGGATTAGCTTCCCTATTACCAGTGTCCAACTCCGATTTCTGGGGTGTGTGTAATTTACGTCCCTAAGTCAAGAACGAGAAGTCAACATTTTAGTCCAACTGACTGATAGATATTTCCAATTATGTTATACTACATTTATAATGCTTGTGTTACAATGAACGAACAATTAGCACTGTTAATATTGGTGTCTGCCTATCATGAATGATGATGACCATTAATTTCATCCAGTGGGGTTGAAAGTTTGGAGTCGTGAATTCTAAGATGGCTGGTAAGGCCTATTTTGGCTCGAAATGTTCTTTGACAATGTGGACAAAGAACGCTTGACGTTCCAGAAGGAGGATCTTTTTCCAGCTTATTTTTCACAGCTCTTGCAGTCCTGTTTGCTTCGCAAGTTACATCCTTGCATAATGATGTACACCATGAATTTCGGTCTTTGGCAACAGTCTCACATGTGTCGGGATGAACTTCCAAAAGCTTTGAGTGAGATCTTCAGAGTGTCTTTAAAGCGTGTCCTCTGGCCACATTGAGAACATTTACGACAACGCAACTCACCGTAAAAAAGTTCGTTTAGTAGCCTGCGATCTGGCATGCGAGTCAAGTGACCAGCCCAGCGAATCTGATTCTTCATTAGTAGAGTTTGGATACTTGGCATGGACGTTCTTTCTAGGACTTCAGTGTCTGGGATCTTGTCTTGCCATTTAATCTTCAATAGCTTCCTAAGGCAGACTGTGTGGAAGTTGTTTAATTTTCTCGCGTGTCGCGGATAAATAGTCCAGGTTTCACAAGCCTTTAGCAGTGTAGATATTACGACTGCTTTGTAGACTTTCAGCTTTGTTTACAGGCTTATTCCATTTCTGTCCCCCACATTGTTGTATAGGGACTAGGCTGGACCAGGTTCATATACTGAATTCTCTACGAGGAGTAAGTCGTTTGCTAGAACCAAGTGATATTTGTTTACGCCCGCTCGCTTTGAACTCAAGCGTAGTCCATACACACGACTTCTAGTAGTGCTGGACTGAATTGTGCGTGTGGATTAGCTTTCCCTATTAACAGTGACCCTCGCCATCAGGCGAACCCACTCCTACTTTAGAGGTACACTGTAATTTACGTCCCCAAGTCAAGGACGATAGGTCAAATTTTAGTCCAACTGTCCGATGTAGGATGTTTTTAGAAAACGCGTTATTATCCATTCGGCTATGCTGACCTACAGAACCAAGTGATGACTGTGAATCTACAACCATGGTCAGACTGTAAGAACAGCAAGTTAAAAGTGGTTTGGCCAAACAAGAACACAATGAAGGAAGCCAAAGAATATTCATAAACCAACACAGAACTGGCGTCGTTAGCCGCTACACGTTGCGGAAATTACTGAGGAGGGGATCCGAGCACTTATGAACTGAATGGTTCGATGTGCAATGAAGATGATCTGTCGACTAACCAACCAACCAACCAACCAACCAACCAACCAACCAACTAACTAACTAACTAATTAACTAACTAAACTAACTAATATTTTTGTGTAGTATGCCAAAGGCCAATTAGCAATGTTACAACGAACAAGTAATTAGAAAGTGGCATAGAGGTCTAGGAGCTGTGGGTATACCCAAGATTATGTCCTATTTTATGGAAACAAAAAAGTTAGTTGCATATGCTTTACATGACGTTGCACTCAACCCCAGAATTTCTTGGCTATTTGTGATTTCTTGGCACGTTTCCTGGTGAAAGGAGATAGATGGGCGATCCAGACCTCTGGCAGCTAACTCCACCTTACTTCATTCTTCTTCTAGGAGTAGAGCTTCCTGTCTCCTTGGTGGGCGGGGTTGATAAGCTGTCCTTGTCTTTCCTGTTGTTCATGGTTAGCTGGATTTTACACTTACAGTTTCCTGTGGTATGGTGTAGGTAGTACCGTGCCAACCCTTCCTAATTGCCTCTTATGGCATGCATGGTAGACTGCAGCAGTCTACTGTTTCTTTCCGTGTCTGATGACTCCGGCGGGACTCAGGTGTGAACTGTGTTTCCTGCACTGGTATTTATTGCTTATCCTCTACCACTCGGTGTTGAAATTGGGAGTTTTCTTTCATGGAGTTTTTTTTTTTTCCTTTGCGCTCGCTCGCATTGATCTCAAGCGTAGTCCATACACACTATTTATCTATTTATAGTAGTAATGAACTGGATTTTACGTGTGGATTAGCTTTCCATATTAACAGTGTTACTCGCCATCACGTGAACCCACTCCGACTTCAGAGGTACTTGTAATTAACGTCACCAAGTCAAGGACGACAGGTCAACATTTTAGTCCAGTTGTCCGGTGTAGGTGTTGAACCGCTAGCCTCGGCACCAGCACACCGGATGGTTAAGAACACGCGTTCTTATCCTTTCGGCCATGCTGACCTGCAGCAATGTCTCTTAAAAGAGGATAAATCGCTCTTAAAAGCGGGCAAAAGGCAACATGGACTATAAGAAGATTGGCAGTACAC
Organism: Cepaea nemoralis; assembly: GCA_014155875.1. Lineage (NCBI taxonomy): Eukaryota > Metazoa > Mollusca > Gastropoda > Stylommatophora > Helicidae > Cepaea > Cepaea nemoralis. The sequence goes on along the minus strand of JACEFZ010025236.1, from coordinate 45,140 downwards.
GAAACAGAAAGCTGTGGACAGACATGATCACCAACGCCACACGGCATGGACTATAAGAAGATTGGCAGTACACGAGACAGAAGGCTGTGGACAGACATGATCACCAATGCCACACGGCATGGACTATGAGAAGATTGGTACCTTAATTATGTCCTACCTACCTTACCAACCTACCTAATTTACCAACCTACCTACATACCCCAACAACGTACCTTAGCTACCTATATATCTTAACAACCTATCTTCCTTACCAACATACTACCTACCCACATACCCCTACAACATACCTTAGCTACCTATCTACCTTGCCAACCTACTACCTACCTTACCTTATTTGCCCACTTTAACTACCTACCATAATTACGTACCTTACGTTCCTCCATACCCACCTTAGCTACCTACCTACCTTACGTTCACACCTAACCATCTTACCTATCTACTTACGTTCATACTTACCTACCTTACCAACTTAAGTTCTTGATGATAGGTGCGTGATATTGTTGTTGTCTAGGTAACGATGCTCTTGGTGTTTCACTTGAGCTATCTAACTGTCTCACAATGCAACTCACCCCAGTAATACACATCCATCAGTTATTAAACAAGATTGAGTTGGCGCACATAATCCTTTAATACAGAAAGAACACGGACAAACGGATCATCTTTATATATCCAGAAACAATATAATCCATAGAATATAAATATCCTCCTCACACTTAATCCGCACACATCACTGCCTTCTCAAGGCCTCCTTACTCTCGAATGTACACGACAGGTAGGGGAAGCAGAAGAAGCAGGCAGCGTTCTTCTCTTTCTCGATTTCCACGGCATTTGTTTGTTTTAACTTTTCAAGTTCTAGTTGTTCCATTTGTAGTTTCACTCGTGTCTCTTTCTCTTCCTGTAGACGCTTGTTTTCCATTTCAGCTAGTTTCACTTGTGTCTCTTTCTCTTCCTGTAGACGCTTGTTTTCCATTTCAGCTAGTTTCACTTGTGTCTCTTTCTCTTCCTGTAGACGCTTTGTCTCGCGTTCATTATGCCTTTCCTCTCTTTCAGTCTGTTTTTTGTTCTATTGCTTCGGCATACTCCTGTAACTCTTTACCCTTCAGGCCTAACCTTTCACCTGCTTCAATATATTCCATTAAAGTAGGCATCTTGTACTTGTGGACACCTTGCTGTCCGTCAGCCAACTAAATGTAAAGACTCTGCTGCTAGTCTGTGTGTACTTTCCCTAAGTACACCTCCACTAAGACTGTACGTAAATTCGTAGTATTAATACTGTCACCCTGTACTCACCCAGTCACTCTCCAAGTACTAGGTAGTGAGGGGGGGAATATTACCTATACTCCCTCGTATATATATATATATATATATATATATATATATATATATATATATATATATATTATATATATATATACCGGCTCCGTGGCCGAGGGGTTAGCAGCTTTCTCCGCTAACTCCGAATACTCTCGTCACGTGACGCGACGAGAATTAGCAGTGGTTCGAATCGCAAAAGTGACTTATGAGAGTATGGAGCCGGTCGCTCAGAAAGTCGTGGCGTGCTGATGAGCGTAATCTAGCCTAGGAATCAACATACAGCTGAAAGATGCTGGTGTTGACCGCAATATCCTGAAACAGGATGGAAATGCGGAAACAAACAAAAAAAAACAAAAAAAAAATATATATATATATATATATATATATATATATATATATATATATATATATATATATATATATATATATATATATATATATATATTATATATATATATATATATATATATATATATATATATATATGTCCAATAGATGTCGAAAAATTTCTGGAAATATTTTTAAACATACATATAAATACATATACAAACGAATGGATGATAACACTAAGTGATGACTATCAAACGCTAGACTTCACAAGCTGAGTACACGGAGCCGATGATCACACAGAAATAAACCATAGTAACATCCACAAGCTTGTGTAAGACAACGACCACAGTGCGCGTAATATATAATGAACTGACACAGACCACTAGACAATAGATACGACGAAAGATCACAATAATAACATATATCCGAACACAGCAAATATCATATGTAAATATTATGAAAAGAAAGAGAAAAAACAAAAAAAAATTTTATAGCATCAAAATATACACAAATCTGACGTCAGACCCACAAAGGCACGGTATATAATCCAGGACCACTCTGCTTCACTGCAGAATCAAACAAACCGACCTTTCGATTTACTTCCCAGAAAATATATGGTGCACAGTAAGAAAATAAATTTTCGTCCTGTCTCCCGACCCTCGAGAAACAACCCAAAAACCCCTACAACTGACAAAAACCGGACCACATACAAGTAATTGCTTAACACCCGAAAACCGTATATATAAGACAATGAGCAGCAAACAGAATGTCCAACTGGTTGGCCGACAAATATGTGCCTATTAATCCGTCGCCACAAGTTCGTTTTTCATAGTTTTTCACAATATGCTGGAAATGTCTGTGGTAAATTTTCCGAAGTCTCGACAACGCTAGATTCCAAACGCCTTGCTGTTTTGTCGCGTGGTCACTGAATTTCACGTGGTGATCGCACGTTCTAACTCGACAAAGCTGAAGATGATAGTAATAATCCAAACTTCTTTATAGCTTAGTTGCTGAGATGGCGCTTTGTTGTATCATATATGTTATAGATTCACCAAGAGAAAAGACCAAAATAATGGCAGCAAATGTTCAACGCTTTCACTCTGTACAGTCAGTTCTTTTTGGCAACTGTATGCAACTATGTTCGCGGAGCTGCCACGTCATCATTCGTTGTCAAAATATTTGCTGATTATAAAGTAATGAACACAAAGGGCTTTTAACAAAGACGAACATTAAAGTCTGGTTTCACACAAAACGACTTGTTTTTTTCATTCACAATGAGTCATCTTGACCACAATAGGCCGTGGAAATTTCTGAGTATCTTTACTCCATCCACCCCCGACTCCCAATGTCTCCTCAATTTCTCTTTATCACCGTGGGTGGAAAAATCCTTAGTAAACACATTCCACATAACCTTCTCAGCCCCAACACTGGCTGCTCTTTTTAACTTCGTGGAAAATCACACTTTCCACCATTAACCCTCCCCAACTCTGGTGGTAGGGTTCTTGTTTCCACCCCGTTCTGTCACCCCTCCCGGTGATTCAGCAAATGTCACTTTTCTCTGTTTTCCAAACATGTACTTCCCCAGTACCTGGACGCTTGTGTACCCACCCGTCCTATTTGCTGAGTCTACCAATCTTGAACTGTCGACCTGCGAACACACAGTGTCTCGCACACACACACACACACACACACACACACACACACACCTGTTAATATCTTTTGATTTTCAATCCTGTCTTTATCACAGCGATACTGTCCAATGTGATGCTCCGCTCTTGTCGCAAATACCGTTTTTGTTCACGCGACCTTTACATGTGCTGTTTGTGCCTAGTGACAAGCCCCGTCACCCCAACTCTTCGTTGATCTGTAACGTAACTTCACGCGCGCTGTTATTTGATGTGCCGTGTTAATTCTCTGGCGCGTCCGTGCTAGCTTCAGCAATAACGTGTAATTTACCTGTAGTCTGACCTTTACGTAAACCTTCTGCTAGCTTGACTCTCGTCTGTTTTTCGTGGACAAACTTGGTCCCGTAATCGATATCCAGATTGTCACGGGTTTGTTTGCTTGATGGAACGAAGTCACAGATAATAACCCCTCTCTCAGTGAAGAGCCCACAGATATCTCACTATGACAACAATGTCTATATTGTTCTTGATCGGACGAAGCCTCCAGATAATCAATATATCCCCGTCGTTCTTGACCGGAGAGACCCCAGTTAATATCACGAAGTTCTTGATGATAGGTGCGCATATTATATATCCAGAAACAATATAATCCATAGAATATAAATATCCTCCTCACACTTAATCCGCACACATCACTGCCTTCTCAAGGCCTCCTTACTCTCGAATGTACACGACAGGTATCCAGCTACTAGCCCCAGCTGGACCTCACACACGACAACCCACACAATGGGTATAGGCCTACACTCACTATCCACCCCATTCTGGGTTTTAGGCCTGCATTCAAACTCGGAGAACAACACAATCCAGGACGGAGCTCTATCCGTTATACCTCCGCTTCTATCCTTCAACTCCCGACCCGTTCGGAGTCAAAACAATCAACTGTCTTAAACGACCTGACTCGCAGTCGGTCTCTTCTCTCACTGACTTTCAAGTCTCCTGACTTCACACAACACTCAACTGTCTTTCGCCCCATCCACCCTAGGGGTATCCACTCACACCCGCCCCATTATTTCTCAGGGTTGATTGTTTTTCTCGTAGTCCCGCTACACAGGTCACTCATCTCAATGTCAATGACCCAGGCATATGTCACCCACCTTAGCTACCTACCTACCTTACGTTCACACCTAACCATCTTACCTATCTACTTACGTTCGTACTTACCTACCTTACCAACTTACCTACCTTACCAACTTACCTAACCTACCTACCTTATGTACCAACCTATCCACCAGTTCAGTTCAGTTCAGTCGCGGTTCCAACATCACAGCAACGGGTCGTCCCCATTATGCTCCTTTCCTGTGCCAGTGAGTATCACATAAAATGTTCCTCACTGCCCCGTGTGAAAAGTGGAAAAGACAGAGTCTCGACAAACAACAGCCTGCTCAGGCACACTGTGCATAATGCCGCCACCAGAATATCACCACAAAAGTCCTCCACGAAATATACCGTTGATCGTTGATGACAGTGGCAGTCACTTTCCCAACCAAATGTTATCCTACAAAGTCTCGACGTTTCAAGATGATGGTGTTCCATTTCTAGATGTTTTCTATATCTTCCATTTCTAGATGTTTTTCTTTTTTCCCCAGCCAAGCCATTTTTTCTCTGAAATGTAGTTCACGCGACAAAAAACAACCTCGAACAGGTGTAAAAACTTTCGCTTTACATAATGCCGTCACCAGAATGCCAACACTAAAGTCCTCTACGAAACATGCAGTTCATCATTGATGGAAGCGGCAGTCACTATCCCAACCAGATGTTAGAATACAAAGTCTCGATATTTCTAGATGTTGTTCCGTTTCTAGATGTTTTCTAGCCAGCCACGCCATGTTTTCTCTGAAATGTGGTTCACGTAACAAAACACCCTCGAACAGATGTTAAAAAAAAAATAAAAAAATTCACTGTACATAATGCCGTTGCCAGAATACCAACACAAAAGTCTGCACTCTTCCGATTGACGGGTCTAAATAGTTCCGCAGTGAATAAGTTAGGGTTAAGGGTTAGGGTCAGTGTTAGTTTAACACTAACCCTAACCCTTAACCCCTGACTTATTCACTGCGGAACTATTTAGACCCGTCAATCGGAAGAGTGCCCTTGCACAAAAGTCCTTTACGAAAATACAGTTCCAATGGAAACGGCAGTCATTAGTAAACAAGACAAAAAACCGGTAACTTCTGCGTCACAAACTGCCGCCATGCATGCACATATTTCTAGATGTTGTTCCGTTTCTAGATATTTTCTAGCCAGCTACGCCATTTTTCGAGCATACCTTGTACACCCGTATATATTCATACACTTGTATATGTTGTACACCCGTATACGTTCATGTATGTGTATATGTTGTACACCCGTATATGTTCATAAACATGTGTACCTCAGGGCCAGCAAGCGACGGCTTCTGTCTACAGCCGTGGGGTTCCTTGGTCAGCCGGTAGTGGTCGTTCTGGACGAGCCCTCCTACGGGCTGGACACTGCGGAGAAGAAGGCACTGTGGGCGGTCATGAAGAAAGTCACGGACTCACAATCTACAGTGTTCTTTACAACAGAAAGGTCATTATTTGAGCAGTAATAAGTAGATTAATTAGTTTTTAAGACTTTTGTCTTAGATATGACTGATCTATCGTATAACAGTAGATTGAACTGACTGCTTTCTCTTAGCGACGCTCAACATTTGGGTGGCGCTTACCAAATTCGCACTCCATCTGAACGCAATTAGGCGGGGGGGGGGGGGGGGGGGGGGGGGGGGGGGGGGGGGGGGGGGGGGGGGGGGGGGGGGGTTACAGGTCTTATCCTTCATTCATTCATTCATTCATTCATTCATTCAATAGCATGTCCTTTGCAGAACCTCGCTCCCTTAAACAACCTTCGGGAAAAACCTCTCTGCAAGATGTCCCGCGTCCGATACACCCATCTGGAGATCATCCGCTACATCCTGCACTTATCTTCTCTTTGGCCTTCCTCTTTATCTCTTCCCAGGCATATACCCCTCCATTATTGTTCTCTCCAAACTTTTGTGGCGTTTTAAGTGACCAAAATATTTCAGTTGTCTTTGTTTTATCGTCTTTAATCGCCGATAAAAGAAAGAAAATTAAAATATTTTGGTCACTTGAAACGTCACGAAAGTTTGGAGAGAACAATAATGGAGAGTATATGTCAAGTTTTATCCTGGTGTGAGGATATGCAGCCGAAAGACTAAACGTCATGACAGGGCAAACCAGGCCCTAAGCCTTGGCCGACAACTGGTCTAGATAGAGCTTCGATATGTGAACAGTTAGAGCATTGCTTTGCTGATCCGGCAGCTGGTCTTGTTCCAGATGTATTGGTATTACGTTTCCTCTGGAGTAAACTAGGCAGGTCGAGAGAGGGATCATACGGCATGGGCAACACATTGTCTCTACGTGTGTAGCCAAATTCAGCCCCGGTTTTGTGCTATGGAGCGATATAACTCCATCCCCGGCCGTACCGATATGGATTGTGGTTATTATGCCTGTTTGTATGTAACACAATGTTACTACTATTGTCAGTCAAGATGGCCAGGTTACCAGTGAACGAGTAGATGTGTGTTTGGTGGGAGGGATTGATTGAATGATTTAGGAACCGATATCACAGCATTCGGGGCATTCCCATAAGCGCTCCGTCCCCATCCTCAGCAGCCAGCGAAGAGTTCCAACACCAATAGTACCAGAAGCAATCTGATTATATGTCCGTCTCGCCTTTTCTTTGAGCGTCGGCCAGATCCCCTCGTCACTGCACGCTGTCTCATTCTTGCCAGACCATGGTAATCCATTTGCTCCTCCGAGGTGTACACGTGCTCCCACAAGGCCGCAACCACGTCTGCCTTGTCGTGTATCAATACTCCACCAAGTTCTGCAGAGTCAGCCAATCTGTCTGCCTGTTCATTTCCCAGCACACCGGCATGCCCCGGAGAAAAGATCCAGGCGATGCTTGTCACCCGTGACCTCCGAAGCGAAGCAAGCCACTGGTGGGAGGGATTGAGAGACAACTACGTGAACTGTAGACCTAGCTTAAGGTGGGGGAGAGGGGCGTGGGGTGGCTGATGACATACTCTAACTTAAGGTTATGGTTATGTAATTAGTAGTAATGTTGTTCTTTGACATGACCTAGTGTATTAGACTGGGACATAGTAATACTTGCTAAGATCTGAGAGAGTAATTGAATTTTATATTTTGACAGACATTCTACAACGATTAACACAACCCCACAACGTTGATGCGGTGTTTGATAATCTGTATTCTCACTCTGCTGAGTCGCACAATTCGTAATTATATTCTTAAAAGTCAATGTAAAATATTTTCGAACAACGTATACATTCAAATTACGAAAGGCGGCAGGGTGAAATTCTGCCATGGCCCTTATAAAGTTTTCGACCGGTACAACCCGAACCTCGGTCACATCTTGAATGACCCTCGAGGAGACGCTTGTTCCTCTGCCCAGCGACTGCTGGTGTACTCCACTCCATGTGCTCAACTCACAACCGAGGTCTCTTTACACGCTATGGTGCGTGAATATAATTTAACGCCTGACACTAGTCTTATCTTCACACTACAATGCGTGAAGTTCAGTACTCTGTGTGCTGGTCACTGCCCCCCCCCCCAAGGCTGCATTAGTCCTCTGTGTGTGCTGGTCACTGGTCACCGGTGGCTATAATGGTCCTCTGTGTGTATGTTGGTCACTGGGTCACCGCATGGCTGCATTAGTCCTGTGTGTGTGTGCTGGTCACTGGCCCCATGGCTACATTAGTCCTGTGTGTGTGCTGGTCACTGGGCCCCCATGGCTACATTAGTCCTGTGTGTGTCCTGTGTGTGTGCTGGTCACTGGGTCCCCCATGACTGCATTAGTCCTGTGTGTGTGCTGGTCACTGGGTCCCCCATGGCTGCATTAGTCCTGTGTGTGTGCTGGTCACTGGGTCCCCCATGGCTACATTAGTCCTGTGTGTGTGCTGGTCACTGGGTCCTCCATGGCTGCATTAGTCCTGTGTGTGTGCTGGTCACTGGGTCCTCCATGGCTGCATTAGTCCTGTGCGTGTGCTGGTCACTGGGTCCCCCATGGCTACATTAGTCCTGTGTGTGTGCTGGTCACTGGGTCCCCCATGGCTGCATTAGTCCTGTGTGTGTGCTGGTCACTAGGTCCCCCATGGCTGCATTAGTCCTCTGTGTGTGCTGGTCACTGGGTCCCCCATGGCTACATTAGTCCTGTGTGTGTGTTGGTCACTGCCCCCATGGCTACATTAGTCCTGTGTGTGCTGGTCACTGGGTCCTCCATGGCTGCATTAGTCCTGTGTGTGTGCTGGTCACTGGGTCCCCCATGGCTACATTAGTCCTGTGTGTGTGCTGGTCACTGGGTCCCCCATAGCAACATTAGTCATGTGTGTGTGCTGGTCATGGGGGCCCCGTGGCTACATTGTCCTGTGTGTGTGCTGGTCCTGGGACCCCATGGCACATTAGTCCTGTGTGTGTGCTGGTAACTGGCCCCCCCGGTACATTAGTCCTGTGTGTGTGCTGGCCAAAGACCCCCTGGACATTAGTCCTGTGTGTGGGTGGCACTGGGCCCCCGTGGCTACATTAGTCTGTGTTGGTGCGGGCACTGGGACCCCGTGGCTACATAAGTCCTCTGTGTGTTGCTGGGCACTGGGTCCCCCATGGCTGCTTTAGTCCTGTGTGTGTGCTGGTCACTGGGCCCCCCATGACTACATTAGTCCTGTGTGGTGCTGTCACTGCGCCATGGCTGCATTAGTCCTGGTGTGTTTGCTGGTCACTGGGTCACCCATGGCTACATTAGTCCTGTGTGTGTGCTGGTCACTGTCCCCCATGGCCCCATTAGTCCTGTGTGTGTCCTTGGTCACTTCCCCCATGGCTAATTAGTCCTGTGTGTGTGCTGGTCCGGGTCCCCCGTGGCTACATTAGTTCTGTGTGTGGCTGGTCACTGGTCCCCCGTGGCTACATTAGTCCTCTGTGTGTGCGGGTTTACTGGGTCCCCCATGGCTGCATTAGCCCCTGTGTGTGTGCTGGTCACGGGGTCCCCCATGACTACATTAGTCCTGTGTGTGTGTGATCACTGCCCCCCTGGCTGCATTAGTCCTGTGTGTTTTGCTGGTCACTGGGTCACCATGGCTACATTAGTCCTGTGTGTGTGCTGGTCACTGTCCCCCATGGCTGCATTAGTCCTGTGTGTGTCCTGGTCACTTCCCCATGGCTACATTAGTCCTTGTGTGTTGCTGGTCACTGGGTCCCCCGTGGCTACTTTAGTCATGTGTGTGTGCTGGTCACTGGTCCCCCTGTGGTACATTAGTCCTCTGTGGTGGCTGGTTACTGTCCCCCTGGCTGCATTAGTCCCTGTGTGGTGCTGGTCACTGTCCCCAGGCTGCATTAGTCCTGTGTGTGTCCTGTGTGTGTGCTGGTCACTGGGTCCCCCATGGCGGCATTATTCCTGTGTGTGTGCTGGTCACTGGGTCTCCCCATGACTGCATTAGTCCTGTGTGTGTGCTGGTCACTGGGTCCTCCATGGCTGCATTAGTCCTGTGTGTGTGCTGTTCACTGGGTCCTCCATGGCTGCATTAGTCTTGTGCGTTTGCTGGTCCATGGGTCCCCCATGGCTACATTAGTCCTGTGTGTGTGCTGGTCACTGGGTCCCCCATGGCTACATTAGTCCTGTGTGTGTGCTGGTCACTGGGTCCCCCATGGCTACATTAGTCCTGTGTGTATGCTGGTCACTGCCCCGATGGCTGCATTAGTCTTGTGTGTGTGCTGGTCACTGGGTCACCAATGGCTACATTTATCCTGTGTGTGTGCTGGTCACTGTCCCCATGGCTGCATTAGTCTTGTGTGTGTCTGGTCACTGCCCCCATGGCTACATTAGTCCTGTGTGTGTGCTGGTCACTGGGTCCCCCCGTGGCTACATTAGTCCTCTGTGTGTGCTGGTCACTGGTCCCCCGTGGCTATAATAGTTATTCTGTGTGTGTGTGCTGCGTTCCACTGGGTCCCCCATGGCTACATTAGTCTTGTGTGGTGTGCTGGTCACTGCCCCCCCCCATGGCTACATTAGTCCTGTGTGTGTGCTGGTCACTGGGTCCCCGATGGTCACATTAGTCCTGTGTGTGTGCTGGTCACTGTCCCCCATGGCTACATTAGTCCCTGTGTGTGTGCTGGTCACTGTCCCTCATGGCTGCATTAGTCCTGTGTGTGCTGGTCACTGGGTCCCCCATGGCTACATTAGTCCTGTGTGTGTGCTGGTCACTGTCCCCCATGGCTACATTAGTCCTGTGTAAGTGCTTGTCACTGTCCCTCATGGCTGCATTAGTCCTGTGTGTGTGCTGGTCACTGGGTCCCCCATGGCTACTTTAGTCCTGTGTGTTTGCTGGTCACTGTCCCCCATGGCTGCATAGTCCTCTGTGTGTGCTGGTCACTGGTCCCCAGTGGCTATAATAGTCCTCTGTGTGCATGTTGTCACTTTGTCACAGCATGGCTGCATTAGTCCTGTGTGTGTGCTGGTCACTGTCCCCCATGTCTACATTAGTCCTCTGTGTGTGCTAGTCACTGGGTCCCATATGGCTACATTAGTCCTGTATGTGTGCTGGTCACTGGGACCCCATGGCTACATTAGTCCTGTGTGTGTGCTGGTCAATGAGACCCCCTGGCTACATTAGTCCTCTGTGTGTGATGGTCATTGGGACCCCGTGGCTGCATTAGTCCTGTATTTGGGCTGGTCACTGGGACCCCGTGGCTGTATTAGTACCATCTGTGTGTGTGCTGGTCACTGGGTCCCGTCATGGCTACATTAGTCCTCTGTGTGTGCTGGTCACTGGGTCCCCCATTTCTACATTAGTCCTCTGGTGTGCTGGTCACTGGGGTCCCCCATGGCTACATTTGTCCTGTGTGTGTGCTGGTCACTGCCCCATGGCTGCATTAGTCCTGTGTGTGAGCTGGTCATGCCCCCATGGCTGCATTATTCCTGTGTGTGTGCTGGTCCACTGGTCCCTCGTGGCTACATTAGTCCTGTGTATGTGCTGGTCACTGCTCCCATGGCTACATTAGTCCTGTGTGTGTGTGTGCTGGTCACTGAGTCAACCATGGCTACATTAGTCCTGTGTGTGTGCTGGTCAACTGGGTCCCCATGGCTACATTAGTCCTCTGTGTGTGACTAGTCACTTGGTCCCCCGTGGCTATAATAGTCCTCTGTGTGTATGTTGGTCCACTGGCCATAGCTACATTAGTCCTGTGTGTGTGCTGGTCACTGGGACCCCGTGGCTGCATTAGTCCTGTGTGTGTGCTGGTCACTGGGCCCCCGTGGCTACATTAGTCCTCTGTGTGTGTGCTGGTCACTGGGACCCCGGTGCTGCGTTTAGTCCTGTGTGTGTGCTGGTCACTGGACCCCCGTGGCTACATTAGTCCTCTGTGTGTGTGTGCTGGTCACTGGGTCCCCCATGGCTACATTATTCCTCTGTGTGTGCTGGTCACAGGGTCTCCAATGGCTACATAAGTTCTCTGTTTGTGCTGGTCACTGGGTCCCCCATGGCTACATTAGTCCTGTGTGTGTGCTGGTCACTGGGTCCCCCATGGCTACATTAGTCCTGTGTGTGTGCTGTCACTGCCCCCATGGCTGCATTAGTCCTGTGTGTGTGCTGGTCACTGCCCCCATGACTGCATTAGTCCTGTGTGTGTGCTGGTCACTGGTCCCTCGTGGCTACATTAGTCCTGTGTGTGTGCTGGTCACTGCCCCCATGGCTACATTAGTCCTGTGTGTGTGTGCTGGTCACTGGGACCCCGTGCCTGCATTAGTCCTGTGTGTGTGCTGGTCACTGGGTCCCCCATGGCTACATTAGTCCTGTGTGTGTGCTGGTCACTGCCCCCATGGCTGCATTAGTCCTGTGTGTGTGCTGGTCACTGCCCCATGGCAGCATTAGTCCTGTGTGTGTGCTGGTCACTGGTCCCTCGTGGCTACATTAGTTCTCTGTGTATGTGCTGGTCACTGGTCCCTCGTGGCTGCATTAGTCCTCTGTGTGTTTGCTGGTCACTGCCCCCATGGCTACATTAGTCCTGTGTGTGTGCTGGTCACTGTCCCCATGGCTGCATTAGTCATGTGTGGTGTGCTGGTCAGTGGGCCCCCAGGCTACATTAGTCCTGTGTGTGTCCTGTGTGTGTGCTGGTCACGGGGTCCCCCATGGCGGCATTATTCCTGTGTGTGTGCTGGTCACTGGGTCCCCCATGGCTGCATTAGTCCTGTGTGTGTGCGGTCACTGGGTCCTCCATGGCTGCATTAGTCCTGTGTGTGTGCTGTTCACGGGGTCCTCCATGGCTGCTTTAGTCTTGTGCGTTTGCTGGTCCCTGGGTCCCCCATGGCTACATTAGTCCTGTGTGTGTGCTGGTCACTGGGTCCCCCATGGCTACATTAGTCCTGTGTGTGTGCTGGTCACTGGGTCCCCATGGCCACATTCGTCCTGTGTGTGTGCTGGTCACTGTCCCCCATGGCTACATCAGTCCTGTGTAAGTGCTTGTCACTGTCCCTCATGGCTGCATTAGTCCTGTGTGTGTGCTGGTCACTGGGTCCCCCATGGCTACTTTAGTCCTGTGTGTGTGCTGGTCACTGTCCCCCATGGCTGCATTAGTCCTCTGTGTGTGCTGGTCACTGGTCCCCAGTGGCTATAATAGTCTCTGTGTGCATGTTGGTCACTTTGTCACAGCATGGCTGCATTAGTCCTGTGTGTGTGCTGGTCACTGTCCCCCATGTCTACATTAGTCCTCTGTGTGTGCTAGTCACTGGGTCCCCCTATGGCTACATTAGTCCTGTATGTGTGCTGGTCACTGGGACCCCATGGCTACATTAGTCCTGTGTGTGTGCTGGTCAATGAGACCCCCTGGCTACATTAGTCCTCTGTGTGTGATGGTCACTGGGCCCCCGTGGCTACATTAGTCCTCTGTGTGTGTGCTGGTCATTGGGACCCCGTGGCCTGCATTAGTCCTGTATTTGGGCTGGTCACTGGGACCCCGTGGCTGTATTAGTCCTCTGTGTGTGTGCTGGTCACTGGGTCCGTCATGGCTACATTAGTCCTCTGTGTGTGCTGGTCACTGGGTCCCCCATTTCTACATTAGTCCTCTGTGTGTGCTGGTCACTGGGTCCCCCATGGCTACATTTGTCCTGTGTGTGTGCTGGTCACTTCCCCCATGGCTGCATTAGTCCTGTGTGTGAGCGTGTCACTGCCCCCATGGCTGCATTAGTCCTGTGTGTGTGCTGGTCACTGGTCCCTCGTGGCTACATTAGTCCTGTGTATGTGCTGGTCACTGCTCCCATGGCTACATTAGTCCTGTGTGTGTGTGTGCTGGTCACTGAGTCAACCATGGCTACATTAGTCCTATGTGTGTGCTGGTCACTGGGTCCCCCATGGCTACATTAGTCCTCTGTGTGTGCTAGTCACTGGTCCCCCGTGGCTATAATAGTCCTCTGTGTGTATGTTGGTCACTGGCCATAGCTACATTAGTCCTGTGTGTGTGCTGGTCACTGGGACCCCGTGGCTGCATTAGTCCTGTGTGTGTGCTGGTCACTGGGCCCCCGTGGCTACATTAGTCCTCTGTGTGTGTGCTGGTCACTGGGACCCCGTGGCTGCGTTAGTCCTGTGTGTGTGCTGGTCACTGGGACCCCGTGGCTACATTAGTCCTCTGTGTGTGTGTGCTGGTCACTGGGGTCCCCCATGGCTACATTATTCCTCTGTGTGTGCTGGTCACGGGGTCTCCAATGGCTACATAAGTCCTCTGTTTGTGCTGGTCACTGGGTCCCCCATGGCTACATTAGTCCTGTGTGTGTGCTGGTCACTGCACCCATGGCTGCATTAGTCCTGTGTGTGTGCTGGTCACTGGGTCCCCCATGGCTACATTAGTCCTGTGTGTGTGCTGGTCACTGCCCCCATGGCTGCATTAGTCCTGTGTGTGTGCTGGTCACTGCCCCCATGACTGCATTAGTCCTGTGTGTGTGCTGGTCACTGGTCCCTCGTGGCTGCATTAGTCCTGTGTGTGTGCTGGTCACTGCCCCAATGGCTACATTAGTCCTGTGTGTGTGCTGGTCACTGGGACCCCGTGCCTGCATTAGTCCTGTGTGTGTGCTGGTCACTGGGTCCCCCATGGCTACATTAGTCCTGTGTGTGTGCTGGTCACTGCCCCCATGGCTGCATTAGTCCTGTGTGTGTGCTGGTCACTGCCCCCATGGCTGCATTAGTCCTGTGTGTGTGCTGGTCACTGGTCCCTCGTGGCTACATTAGTTCTCTGTGTATGTGCTGGTCACTGGTCCCTCGTGGCTGCATTAGTCCTCTGTGTGTGTGCTGGTCACTGCCCCATGGCTACATTAGTCCTGTGTGTGTGCTGGTCACTGGGTCAACCATGGCTACATTAGTCCTGTGTGTGTGCTGGTCACTGGGTCCCCCATGGCTATATTAGTCCTCTGTGTGTGCTGGTCACTGGTCCCCCGTGGCTATAATAGTCCTCTGTGTGTATGTTGGTCACTGGGTCCCCCATGGCTACATTAGGCCTGTGTGTGTGCTGGTCACTGGGTCCTCCATGGCTGCATTAGTCCTGTGTGTGTGCTGATCACTGCCCCCATGGCTACATTAGTCCTGTGTGTGTGCTAGTCACTGTCCCCCATGGCTACATTAGTCCTGTGTGTGTGCTGGTCACTGGGTCCCCCATGGCTACATTAGTCCTGTGTGTGTGCTGGTCACTGGGTCCCCCATGGCTACATTAGTCCTGTGTGTGTGCTGGTCACTGGGTCCCCCATAGCTACATTAGTCTTGTGTGTGTGCTGGTCACTGTCCCCCATGGTTACATTAGTCCTGTGTGTGTGCTGGTCACTGTTCCCCATGGCTACATTAGTCCTGTGTGTGTGCTAGTCACTGTCCCCCATGGCTACATTAGTCCTGTGTGTGTGCTGGTCACTGGGTCCCCCATGGCTACATTAGTCCTGTGTGTGTGCTGGTCACTGGTCCCCCATGGCTGCATTAGTCCTGTGTGTGTGCTGGTCACTGGGTCCCCCATAGCTACTTTAGTCTTGTGTGTGTGCTAGTCACTGTCCCCCTTGGTTACATTAGTCCTCTGTGTGTGCTGGTCACTGGTTCCCCGTAGCTATAATAGTCCTCTGTGTGTGTGCTGGTCACTGGGTCCCTTATGGCTACATTAGTCCTGTGTGTGTGCTGGTCACCTGCCCCCCCCCCCCGTGGCTGCATTAGTCCTGTGTGTGTGTGCTGGTCACTGGGACCCCGTGGCTGCATTAGTCCTGTGTGTGTGCTGGTCACTGGGTCCCCCATGGCTACATTAGTCCTGTGTGTGTGCTGGTTACTGTCTCCCATGGCGACATTAGTCCTGTGTGTGTGCTGGTCACTGTCCCCCATGGCTGCATTAGTCCTCTGTGTGTGCTGGTCACTGGTCCCTCGTGGCTATAATAGTCCTCTGTGTGTATGTTGGTCACTGGGTCACCGCATGGCTGCATTAGTCCTGTGTGTGTGTGCTGGTCACTGGGACCCCATGGCTACATTAGTCCTGTGTGTGTGCTGGTCACTGTCCCCCATGGCTACATTAGTCATGTGTGTGTGCTGGTCACTGTCCCCCATGGCTACATTAGTCCTGTGTGTGTGCTGGTCACTGTCCCCCATGGCTGCATTAGTCCTGTGTGTGTGCTGGTCACTGGGACCCCGTGGCTACATTAGTCCTCTGTGTGTGCTGGTCAATGAGACCCCGTGGCTACATTAGTCCTCTGTGTGTGCTGGTCAATGAGACCCCGTGGCTACATTAGTCCTGTGTGTGTGATGGTCACTGGGCCCCCGTGGCTGCGTTAGTCCTCTGGTCACTGGGCCCCCATGGCTGCATTAGTCCTCTGGTCACTGGTCCCCAGTGGCTGCATTAGTCCTGTGTGTCAGCTGCAACAAACACAGCTGTCGGCAGGTGAATATAAGCTTTTCGCCGTCTTACGACTGTGATGTGTTAAGTTCCACGTGATATTGATCATTTCCTCTTCGCATATGCCCTGAAAATGATGTTGACTGTGTTAAGTTCCATATGATAATGATCATTTCCTGAAATATTCATCACGTGCCCTGAAAATGTATACATCCTTCTGTCTGTGTCTGCCTTCAACCCTGACGGAGACACTAAACATTCTAGTGTATTTTTATGTTTTCTAATTTTAACATATCTGAGTGGGTTGCTATCTGGACGGTTTAAACAAAGTTAGTTACACAGCCTTTGCAGGACATTGCAATCAACCCCAGTTTTATTTTTGCTGTTTGTTACTTTTGGCAAATTTACGTTCAGTAGTTTGCTAGCCGGTCTCCCTGGCGAAGGTGTTAAGGACGCTGCTCGTAATCCCGTATACCCACATAAGAGACACAGCTGCGCGAAATTCGGCAGCGGGTCGTGGCGCGTTGGTTTCTTATGGAAAGGTATGTGAGCCGGTAGTTCAGAAAGCAATGGCAAACTACTGAACATAAAACTTGCCAATACATCAACAGCACCTTAAAAATGCTGGTGTTGACTGCAATGTTCTGTAAAATAGGATATGTAAAAAAAAAAAAAACGTTTGTCATTGCTTTCTGAACACAGGCGCAAGGCGGTCTGCTGCCAAATCGCCCGCAGATGTGCTTCGAATGCGGTATGCAGGATTGCGAATTTATTCGTAACCTCTTTGTCTGCCTGTATAGGGACTGAACCCCTACCACTGCCGTGCTACCACGCTCCCTACGTGTGTAGTAGTCGGCATATTAAGCAGATGATCCAGGTGCATCTTATTTGAGCAACGGGGCCATCTGCCTCACGCTTTTAAGGTTGTGGGTTCGATTTTGGGTTTCATCGTTCGGTTCTTGACTCTCAACTGAACTCACTTTCTCTGAGACTCATAGGGGTCGTCGCTGGAGCTACGGAGTTCGAGCTTTGTGCGACGCTATCGACAGGCCGACTTGCACACAGAGACCTAACCTCTCCGGAATAAAACCAATGAAATCGGTTCTCTTGCCTTCTAAAACCTTGGTGTTTTATTAATCTGAAAAATAGCGTGGAGGAGTGTGAGACGGTCTGTACCAAGATGGCCATCCAGGTGGCCGGCCGGATGAAGTGCCTGGGCAGTCCCTACCACCTGAAGACCAGATACGCCAGGGGCTATACCATTATCCTACACTTGCATCCGACAATGTGTAACGACGTCTTCACGGAGATGCTGGTTCAGCACATGCACAACAAGTTTCCCGGCATCGTTGTGAGTACCTCTGCCTTTCTGTTGAAATCCGTAATATGTTTATGCGCTCGCTCGCTCGCTTTTAACTCATTCATAGCCCATTCATATGCTTCTATTTATAGTGCACTGGACTGGTTTTTGCGTGTGAGTTCGCTTTCCCTATTACTAATGTCCCTGGCCATCAGGGAAGCCATTCTGACTTCTAAGGAGCTTGAAACTGTTGATTTTAGAGAATTCGCTAGACGGTGATGCTGTCATTTACACAGATGGGTCGGTCGTCCGACATGTGAGAAGCTCATAGGCCTTTACGGCTCAGGCCGGAGGGAGAATTGTGAAGGAGGACTCTGGTGCTTTTGCTGAGATCACCATATGTAGCCTGACTATGGAAGTCATGGCAGTAAGTAAAGCAATAACATGGCTCGAGACACAGACATTCACTAGAGCATGTTTCGTTAGCGACTCAATGAACATGATCAAGAGGATAGAGATGGGGTGGATCCAAAGAGAGTGGTTGCTGTCTCTAGAGCGGTCTCGGCTGGCAAAGATTAGTTTCATCTTCGTGCCAGGGCATGCGGGAGTACAAGGAAATGAGTGGGCTGACAAGCTCGCAGGTATGTGGAGGGCGGACGCGCCATGGACCAGGCTGACATTCTGAATGCTCTACGAGAAGTGAGACTTTTGCGAGAACCAAGCGATGACTGAATTTACAACCATGGCCAGACTGCGAGAACAGCAAATTAAACGAGGCGTGGCCAAACAAGAACACTACGCAGGAAGCCAAAGAAGATTGATAAACCAACACAGAACTGGCGTCGTTAGCCGCTACACGCTGCGGGATTTGCTGAGGAGGGGATCCGAGCACTTATGGACTGAATGGTTTGATGTGCAATGAGGATGATCTGTCGACTAACTAACTAACTAACTAACTAACTAACTGACTGCCTGACTGACTGACTGACGGACGGACGGACGGACGGACGGACGGACGAACGAACGAACGAACGAACTAACGAACTAACGAACTAACTAACTAACGAACTAACTAACTAACTAACTAACTAACTAACTAACTTAAAACTATTGATGACCTTCTTGAATCTTATAGCGTGTCTCCGTGGCGGGGTGGTTACTCTCCTTCCTCGCGCTTTGAAGGTTTTGATTTTGAGTTCGATTCCGGTCTACGTCTTTCGGTTCACGAGTGCATTTTTTCTAGGAGGCTCCTGGGGGTCGTCGCTGGAGCTACGGAGGTCGTGCTTTGTTCAACGCTTTCGGCAGGCCGTACTGTGGAAAGAGACCGAGCCATATGGGATACACGTTGGTGCAATGAAATCGAACCTCTTGTCTTTTAAACCGTGTTGTTCGTCTGATGTACTTTCAGATGCTATATCTTTCACTGTCTACATGGAAGTCTCCCGGATTAAGTGGTTAAGCTGTCTGCCTTGAGCCTTGAAGGTCGTAGGTTCGTTTTGAGGCTCCGTCATTCTGTTCTTGAACGAATTTGTATTTTATAAACTTGACCTTTACTCCCAGATCGACACTTGCTAAATGGTTACCAAGAATGTCTTGCGGAGTCAAGGCGGCGGACGCAATACCTTACTACGTGACCCACTGGGCGCCGACCTTTTTTTTCGCATATCCTATTCGCTGTCGACACCAGCATTTTACCGCTGTTGTTGATTTCTTGGCAAGATTACGCTCAGTAGTTTGTCATTGCTTTCTGAGCGACCGGCTCACATACCCCGTAAGTAACGGGCGCGGCGAGAACCGCTACCGATTCTCGCGCAGCTGCGTTTGTTTACGTGGATAAACGGGATTACGAGGGAGATATCAGTTGGGGAAGCTTTTGAGGCCACTAAGACAGTTCATAAATAAACACACATAGTACTGTTTGGCACTCATAGCAGTAGAGGAAAGAAGTGGGGATTTGAGGACGCAATAGACAACACAACAACTAAAAGCAACAGTTACCGACTGAGAATCGAACCTGTCACCTCCAAACCACGACAGCCCTTCGCATGACCAACTAGACACCTCTAAAAAGATCTTTATTAGCCAGGTCTATAGTCCATATAGCCGGTCTTCCTGGCGAAGGAGTTTATGACTTTCTCTGTAATCCCGTATATCCACGTGAGGAACGCAGCTGCGTGAGATTCGGTAGCGGATCGCGTTGCATTGATTAGTTACGGGGGATATGTGAGCCGGTCGCTCATAAAGCATTGGCAAATTACTAGGCGTTATCTTACCAAAACATCAACAGCAGCTGACAAATGATGCTGTTGACTGCAATGTCCCGTAAAGGATATGCGAGAGAAAAAGAATATCGTCCATATGAACCCACAACTATGGGTGTATACGGCATTGAGATAGCATCATAGGTTTCAGAATGTTATATTAAACCAGCATCGGCTTATTAACAAAGACATGGGACATAATGTTGTGTCCAGTTGTTGAAGTCATCTTTAGTTGAACAAGGGGACGGAGCGCGTATGGGAATGTCCTGAGTGCAGTGATGTTAGTTCTTAACTTAACTCAACTTAACTCAGCTCAACTCTTGATGTTATTTTCCCACATGTATCATTGTCTACATCTTATTCGCTGGCATTCAATCTTACCCTCCACTGTGGGATTTGAAAAGCATTTAGGTCTTTTAACGTAGCGGAAATATTTCTCTTGCCTCTTTTTCATTTCTTTCATCGACTCTCTTTTTCATTCCCAGCTTTTCTAGAATCTCTGTGAGCCACGGTAGAGTGAGTCTTTTCAACAAAGTGGCTCGCAGTTCCATCCTCAGTAATCATACCTGTTATTGTATTTTAAAATAAAACTGGCCTCAGATTGAAAGATTTGGGGAACTAGCCACGCTTGATGGCGTCCTTCCAGCGTGGTAGGCTAGCCAGCGCATTCATTCATGAGCTGTATGTAAGGCATGGGTGTGGATTATCTATCATCGTGCAGGGGATTGCTGCGACTCTTGAAGTCTCACTGCGTGCATAATTTTTGTTTGTGTGAGGTGGGAGATAGGGGACATAACAGCCAGCACTGGGGTGTGTTGTAGTGTGGGGTGGGAGATAGGAGACATAACAGCCAGCACTGGAGTGTGATGTAGTGTGAGGTGGGAGATGGGGGACATAACAGCCAGCACTGGGGTGTGTTGTAGTGTGAGGTGGGAGATAGGAGACATAACAGCCAGCACTGGGGTGTGTTGTAGTGTGAGTTGAGAGATAGGGGACATAACTGTCAGCACTGGGGTGTGTTGTAGTGTGAGGTGAGAGATAGGGGACATAACTGTCAGCACTGGGTGTGTTGTAGTGTGAGGTGAGAGATAGGGGACATAACTGTCAGCACTGGGGTGTGTTGTAGTGTGAGGTGAGAGATAGGGGACATAACTGTCAGCACTGGGGGGTGTTGTAGTGTGAGGTGAGAGATAGGGGACATAACTGTCAGCACTGGGGTGTGTTGTAGTGTGAATTAAGGGACATTACGCAGCAAGCACATGTAGTGAAAAGCGGCCACGACTGATGAAGATTGTTAAATATTGTCTAACAAAAACAATAGTACAACGAAGAGAAGGTCCAATTCTTACCTGCCACAACATGTCCCCAGGTCTCCGAGAGAAATAGTAAACAGCTGAAATTTCGTATTCCCTACGGTGGGGAGAAACTCTACGAGATCTTTCACAACCTGAAGGCGGTGAAGAAGAAGTTCCGCCTGGATAACTATATGGTGCACGAGACGACGCTGGAGCAAGTGTACTTGTCCTTCACCCTGGGACATCACGTCAAGCCCGTCAAACTGATACCCAAGAGGAAAACCGTGACCTGGGCGGAAGGGACCCAAGACGTGGTCAACACAATACCCAACAAGTATTCCGATTATCAAAACAGGAAAGCTAACGAGCCTAAGTCTAGCCTTCGGACTGAAGACGTGAGCAAGTTTTTTAAGTCGCGCTTTTCGATGAGTAAATAGTGATGTACCTGTGTGGAGGTCTTCTTAGGTATTATAGGGTTCTATCTACTCTCGAGATTTGCCGGGTCGTGTAGCCACTAATCCATACTGAATTTATGAATCAACGTCTTTTGCACTAGGGATATTTCCACACATGCTCAGTCCCCCTATTTAAAAGCCACCAAAGAGTTCTCTTGTTTTATCTAGTAGTAATTTGATAACGTCTGTCTAGCTTGTCCTCTACGCTTTGAGTATTGTAAAGACCCTCTACTTACTGCTTTCTGAACCAGCATTTCCAGTATGGATACTCCGTCTGTTCAACTGATCAATTCACCCGATCCCTGTCTCCACAATTCACCCGATCCCTGTCTCCACAATTCACCCGATCCCTGTCTCCACAATTCACCCGATCCCTGTCTTCACCTCATCACCTTTATCATAAAGTAGATCTCACCCAGAAAAGCGGCAGTAGTCAATCCTTCAGTCTGTCCATTTCACGGCGCACAAACATGCCCTGAGCAGAAAATCCACAGCACATTTGCAGTCTTCTTCGAGTCGAACGATGACAGTTTCCATTTCAAGAGGAATACTCTGCGAGTCGCTAATCCATTAAAACATTTAGCAAAGGGTTGTAAAATCTTATTCGAATATGAACATTATGTGGCTCGATTGGTTGCATTCTTTTGACTTGCAGAATTAGGAATTACGAAGATAGGTTATTGATTTGGGTGAAGAACATATGATGCCCTTCCAGGCTTAGGCATCCACATTGATGATCCCACTCCTCTCTCATGTGTTCAGTTTGATTATTCTCCTCCAACTCAGGTGTTCACTTTGATTATCCTCCTCCACATCGAGGTGTTCACATTGATAATCGTCCTCCACATCGAGGTGTTCACATTGATTATCCTCCTCCACCACATCGAGGTGTTCACATTGATTATCCTCCTCCACCACATCGAGGTGTTCACATTGATTATCCTCCTCCACCACATCGAGGTGTTCACATTGATGATCGTCCTCCACATCGAGGTGTTCACATTGATGATCCTCCTCCACATCGAGGTGTTCACTTTGATTATCCTCCTCCACATTGAGGTGTTCACAATGATGATCCTCCTCCACATCGAGGTGTTCCATTGATGATCCTCCTTCACATCGAGGTGTTCACATT
Source organism: Cepaea nemoralis (assembly GCA_014155875.1). Classification (NCBI taxonomy): domain Eukaryota; kingdom Metazoa; phylum Mollusca; class Gastropoda; order Stylommatophora; family Helicidae; genus Cepaea; species Cepaea nemoralis. The sequence continues at coordinate 22,475 of JACEFZ010025236.1, read as the reverse complement.
GATAATCGTCCTCCACATTGAGGTGTTCACATTGATTATCCTCCTCCACATCGAGGTGTTCACATTGATTATCCTCCTCCACATCGAGGTGTTCACATTGATGATCCTCCTTCACATCGAGGTGTTCACATTGATGATCCTCCTCCACATCGAGGTGTTCACATTGATGATCCTCCTCCTCCACATCGAGATGTTCACTTTGATTATCCTCCTCCACATCGAGGTGTTCACATTGATTATCCTCCTCCACATCGAGGTGTTCACATTGATGATCCTCCTTCACATCGAGGTGTTCACATTGATGATCCTCCTCCACATCGAGGTGTTCACATTGATGATCCTCCTTCACATCGAGGTGTTCACATTGATGATCCTCCTCCACATCGAGGTGTTCACATTGATGATCCTCCTCCACATCGAGGTGTTCACACGGATGACCCTCCTCCACATCGAGATGTTTCACATTGATGATCCTCCTCCACATCGAGGTGTTCACATTGATGATCGTCCTCCACATCGAGGTGTTCACATTGATGATCGTCCTCCACATCGAGGTGTTCACATTGACGATCCTCCTTCACATTGAGGTGTTCACACGGATGATCCTCCTTCACATCGAGGTGTTCACATTGATGATCCTCCTTCACATCGAGGTGTTCACATTGATGATCGTCCTCCACATCGAGGTGTTCACATTGATGATCCTCCTTCACATCGAGGGGTTCACATTGATGATTCTCGTCCACATCGAGGGGTTCACATTGATGATCCTCCTCCTCCACATCGAGGTGTTCACATTGATAATCCTCCTTCACATCGAGGTGATCACATTGATGATCCTCCTTCACATCGAGGTGTTCACATTGATGATCCTCCTCCTCCACATCGAGATGTTCACATTGATGATCCTCCTCCTACACATCGAGATGTTCACATTGATGATCCTCCTTCACATCGAGGTGTTCACATTGATGATCCTCCTTCACATCGAGGTGTTCACATTGATGATCCTCCTCCTCCACATCGAGGTGTTCACATTGAAGATCCTCCTTCACATCGAGGTGTTCACATTGATGATCCTCCTCCTCCACATCGAGATGTTCACATTGATGATCCTCCTCCACATCGAGGTGTTCACACGGATGACCCTCCTCCACATCGAGATGTTCACATTGATGATCCTCCTCCACATCGAGATGTTCACATTGATGATCCTCCTCCACATCGAGATGTTCACATTGATGATCCTCCTCCACATCGAGATGTTCACACGGATGATCCTCCTCCACATCGAGATGTTCACATTGATGATCCTCCTCCTCCACATCGAGGTGTTCACATTGAAGATCCTCCTTCACATCGAGGTGTTCACATTGATGATCCTCCTCCTCCACATCGAGATGTTCACATTGAAGATCCTCCTTCACATCGAGGTGTTCACATTGATGATCCTCCTCCTCCACATCGTGGGGTTCACATTGATGATCCTCCTCCACATCGAGGTGTTCACACGGATGATCCTCCTTCACATCGAGGTGTTCCCACTGATAATCCTCCTCCACATCGAGGGGTTCACATTGATAATCCTATCCCTGACCCACGCTTTCACATTGATGACTCTTAACTCTGTATGTGTCATGCGATTATTACTTCACAACAGTAACATTCGGGACCAGACGAAGTTACAGTAAAAACTATACGCCTGCTAATTAAAGAGTTAATGTACCAACTAGGGTTTTAAATATTTCAATAACTGTGTGTGCTCCGGGGACATATTCACTGTACAGTTAATGTCACAATCATTCCTTTTGCTAAAAATACTATGATTGTACTTACTATTCTGAAATGCAACCTACAGATTAAATAGCATGGCAGGGCAGATAAGGCCCTAACCTTTGGCTGGCAAGTGGTCCAGGATCGAAGTTCCGACAGCAGGACAGAGTATTGCTTTGCCGATAAGACAGAATCTGCAGCTTATCTTCGTTCCGGATGTATTGGTGTTACCTTTCCTCTGGAGTAAAGTAGGCCATACGAGGGAGAAATCATACTGCATGGGCAACACATGGTTTCTCAAATTCAGCCCTGGCTTTGTGCTATGGAGAGATATAACTCCATCCCTGGTCCCCGCCCTTGGTTTCATTTATTATGCCTTTATCTGAAGCACCATGTAACAAACTATTGCCTGTCAAGACGCCAAGGTGCCAGTAATACTTACTAATTTCACAGAAAAACTTTTCTTTCTTCATCATGCAGTTGCATCTCTGATGTTCGTTATATTAGATGATTCTCTTGATAACTATGCATTACATCTTAGGAAATATACAATGACTGGGACTTGTGTGTACATTTAAAAGAACATTCAGACTAATTTGACAAGCATGGTCATTCATAGCTTGGAACTTATATTTCGATGGATTTAAATATTTTAACTGTTCCCCGCACTGGAAAAAATGTTCTGTTTAAATGCATGAAGGTGAACAATATGGTTTCATCTAGCGAATGTAAACACGGAAGTCACAAACAATATGTTGCACGATTTATTGCCTGTTATATACCGCTGCATGTCGGCAGGTGCATACTGCATAGTTATATATCATTTGAAGTGAATAAATGAATAATACTTTAGCTGAAACAGTTGGGAATTAACAGTTAGGTGATTCCAGCCGGTTTTATGCAAACATTAAGAGTTTGTGTTAAATGTGAAATTACTGTGAAGATAACACATGCTCCATATTCGAACAATACATGCGACTGTGTGTTTTAATTGTTTAATCCAAAATATTATTCACTTCGTATTATATTTAACTGTGCAGTAGGCACCTGAAGAGATGCAGCGAAATATGCCAGGCAATAAATTATGCAACATATTATGGAAGCTTCTGTGTATATGATTTATGCCTGCATAGGAGAAAATGCTCCACAGAAGTGAGAACACTGCATGTCTGCTGTGTGTGGCTTAGACAGGATGTGTTGAGTTACTGTCTGTTGGTTGTGGCTTAGACAGGATGTGTTGAGTGACTGTCTGTTGTGTGTGGCTTAGACAGGATGTGTTGAGTGACTGTCTGTTGGTTGTGGCTTAGACAGGATGTGTTGAGTGACTGTCTGTTGTGTGTACTATCTTAAGCCTGCAGACAGACCAAGGGAGATATAATTATCTATAAAATACGTTGTTTAACTGTGTACGTATATTATTGACATATAGTTGTCCATGAACTATTTTGTTTAACTGTGTACGTATATTATTGACATATAGTTGTCCATGAACTATTTTTTTAACTGTGTACGTATATTATTGACATATAGTTGTCCATGATCTATGCTGTTTAACTGTGTACATATATTATTATGACCGTGGTAATTAAAGAATGTGACTATTTTATTTATGCTGGCATCATTTGTCTGTTCCTGTGTTTCCTACTGTTGTACGTTAAAGATTTCATAATTCAGCTGTTGTTAATGTTAATAATTCAAGATGTTGTTAAGGTTCATAATTCAGCATGTTATGGTTCACAATTCAGCATGTTAAGGTTAATAATTCAACATGTTAGGTTTCATAATTCAGCATGTTATGGTTCACATTTCAGCATGTGGTTAAGGTTTATAATTCAACAGGTTGTTAAGGTTCATAATTCAGCATGTTAAGGTTCATAATTCAGCAGTTGTTAATGTTAATAATTCAACGGGTTGTTAAGGTTCATAATTTAGATGTTAAGGTTCTGTCAACTGTCATTTACTGCCAATATAGTACCTTGCGGTGTATGGCAGAGGGGTCTTTGAGCCTGAGGAATAAAGGCCGCCTGGCTAGTGCAGTCGCCGCGAACTGTGCAGGTTAGGATTTTCTTTTTGCCCCCGACAGAAAAAAATCCGACACCTTACCGAGGGATCGAACCCGGGCCACCCGAATGAGAGTCCGGCGTTCTAGCCTCTCGGCCAGCCGCTCCTCGATGTTAAGGTTCATAATTCATTATTTGCCTTCAATTATTTCACGCCATAAAAAATCCAGACTTTGTATACATTACTATGTAGATGTTACCATGTAGGCATTATGATGTAAATGTTACCATGTAGATGTTACTGTGAAGGCATTAAGAAGCAGATATTAGTTATTACTATGTAGACATTATGGTGTAGATGTTACTATGTAGGCATTATAATGTAGGTGTTACTATGTAGGCATTATAATGTAGATGTTACTATGTAGGCATTATAATGTATATGTTACTATGTAGATGTTACTATGTAGGCATTATAATGTGGATGTTACTGTGTAGATGTTACTATGTAAATGTTACTATGTAGGCATTATAATGTAGATGTTACTATGTAGGCACTATAATGTGGATGTTACTATGTAGACGTTACTATGTAAATGTTACTATGTAGGTATTATAATGTAGATGTTACTATGTAGGCATTATAATGTGGATGTTACTATGTAGATGTTACTATATAGGCATTATAATCTGGATGTTACTATGTAAATGTTATTATGTAGGCATTATAATGTGGATGTTACTATGTAGATGTTACTATGTAAATGTTACTATGTAGGTATTACAATGTAGATGTTACTATGTAGATGTTACTATGTAGGCATTATAATGTGGATGGTACTATGTAAATGTTACTATGTAGGCATTATAATGTAGATGTTACTATGTAGGCATTATAATGTGGATGTTACTATGTAGATGTTACTATGTAGTCATTATAATGTAGATGTTACTATGTAGATGTTACTATGTAGATGTTACTATGTAAATGTTACTATGTAGGTATTATAATGTAGATGTTACTATGTAGGCATTATAATGTGGATGTTACTGTGTAGGCATTATAATGTGGATGTTACTATGTAAATGTTACTATGTAGGCATTATAATGAGGATTTTACTATGTAAATGTTAGTATGTAGGTATTATAATGTAGATGTTACTATGTAGGCATTATAATGTGGATGTTACTATGTAGATGTTACTATGTAGATGTTACTATGTAGGCATTATAATGTGGATGTTACTATGTAAATGTTACTATGTATGCATTATAATGTGGATGTTACTATGTAGATGTTACTATGTAAATGTTACTATGTAGGCATTATAATGTGGATGTTACTATGTAGGCATTATAATGTGGATGTTACTATGTAGATGTTACTATGTAGATGTTACTATGTAGGCATTATAATGTGGATGTTACTATGTAAATGTACTATGTAGGCATTATAATGTGGATGTTACTATATAGATGTTATTATGTAGATGTTACTATGTAGGTATTATAATGTAGATGGTACTATGTAGGCATTATAATGTGGATGTTACTATGTAGATGTTACTATGTAGGTATTATAATGTAGATGTTACTATGTAGGCATTATAATGTGGATGTTACTATGTAGATGTTACTATGTAGATGTTACTATGTAGGTATTATAATGTAGATGTTACTATGTAGGCATTATAATGTGGATGTTACTATGTAGATGTTACTATGTAGATGTTACTATGTAAATGTTACTATGTAGGCATTATAATGTGGATGTTACTATGTAGATGTTACTATGTAGGCATTATAAAGTGGATGTTACTATGTAGATGTTACTATGTAGATGTTACTATGTAAATGTTACTATGTAGGCATTATAATATGGATGTTACTATGTAGATGTTACTATGTAGATGTTACTATGTAAATGTTACTATGTATGCATTATAATGTGGATGTTACTATGTAGATGTTACTATGTAGATGTTACTATGTAAATGTTACTATGTAGGTATTATAATGTAGATGTTACTATCTAGGCATTATAATGTGGATGTTACTATGTAGAAGTTACTATGTAGATGTTACTGTGTAGGCATTATAATGTGGATGTTACTATGTAAATGTTACTATGTAGGCATTATAATGTGGATGTTACTATGTAAATGTTACTATGTAGGTATTATAATGTAGATGTTACTATGTAGGCATTATAATGTGGATGTTACTATGTTGATGTTACTATGTAGGCATTATAATGTGGATGTTACTATGTAAATGTTACTATGTAGGCATTATAATGTGGATGTTACTATGTAGATGTTACTATGTAAATGTTACTATGTAGGCATTATAATGTGGATGTTACTATGTAGGCATTATAATGTGGATGTTACTATGTAGATGTTACTATGTAGGCATTATAATGTGTATTTTACTATGTAGATGTTACTATGTAAATGTTACTATGTAAATGTTACTATGTAGGTATTATAATGTAGATGTTACTATGTAGTGCATTATAATGTGGATGTTACTATGTAGATGTTACTATGTAGGCATTATAATGTGGATGTTACTATGTAGATGTTACTATATAAATGTTACTATGTAAATGTTACTATGTAGGTATTATAATGTAGATGTTACTATGTAGATGTTACTATGTAGATGTTACTATGTAGACATTATGATATAGATGTTACTATGTAGATGTTACTATGTAAATGTTACTATGTAGGTATTATAATGTAGATGTTACTATGTAGATGTTACTATGTAGACATTATGATATAGATGTTATTATGTAGACATTATGATATAGATGTTACTATGTAGACATTATGATATAGATTTTACTATGTAGACATTATGATATAGATGTTACTATGTAGGCATTATGATATAGATGTTACTATGTAGGCATTATGATATAGATGTTACTATGTAGGCATTATGATATAGATGTTACTATGTAGGCATTATGATATAGATGTTACTATGTAGGCATTATGATATAGATGTTACTATATAAATGTTACTATGTATACATTTTGATATAAATGTTACTATGTAGACAGTACCGTGTAGATATTGCTATGAAGATATTACTATGTAGAAGTTACCATGTAGATGCTACTATGTAGGTGTTCTATGTAGACACTATGGTGTGGATGTTATTATGTAGACATTATAAAGTAGAAGTTATAATGTAGATGTTACTATGTAGACATTATGAAATAGAAGTTATAATGTAGATGTTACTATCTGGAAATTATAATGTAGATGTTACTATGTAGACATTATGAAGTAGAAGTTATAATGTAGATGTTACTATGTAGACATTATGAAGTAGAAGTTATAATGTAGATGTTACTATGTAGAGATTTTAAAGTGGAAATTATAATGCAGATGTTATTATGTAGACATTATTACGTAGATGTTACCATGTATATGTTACTATGTAGTCATTATGAAGTAGATGTTACTATGTAGAAATTATGATTCAGATATTAACATGTATATGTTACTGTGTAAATATTAAAATATTACTGTGTAGATATTATAATGTGGATGTTACAATAAAGATGTTGCAATGTGGATGTCACTGTGTAGATGTCATTTTGTAGATATTACCATTAGACATTATTATGTAGATATTACTATATGGACATTACTATGTAGGTGTTACTATATGGACATTACTATGGAGGTGTTACTATATGGAATTCTTTACATCATCTTCAGAAACCACATTTTCACTACCATTAGATGTTTCTCAGCTTGTCTGCGCTGATACATCGTCTGATATGTAGACTTTGCTATGTAGATATTATTATGTAGACATTGCTGTGTATATATTATGTAGACATTGCTGTGTAGATATTATGTAGACATTGCTGTGTAGATATTATGTAGACATTGCTGTGTAGATATTATTATGTAGACATTGCTGTGTAGATATTATTATGTAGACATTGCTGTGTAGATATTATGTAGACATTGCTGTGTAGATATTATTATGTAGACATTGCTGTGTAGATATTATTATGTAGACATTTCTGTGTAGATATTATTATGTAGACATTGCTGTGTAGATATTATTATGTAGACATTGCTGTTTAGATATTATTATGTAGACATTTCTTTGTAGATATTAATAATATTATGTAGACATTGCTGTGTAGATATTATGTAGACATTGCTCTGTAGATAATATTATGTAGACATATGGGTGTAGACATTTATCAATTCAGTGATGAAGGATTATATATCGCCAAATGTGATCTACCATTTGTTCAGAAGGACAATATCACCATACTAGGATCCTGGTGTTATTTGTCTTGTTCTGTGTATCTCCCACAACTTTAAAGCGCAATGAATGGAAATTTACATGATAAAACTTGTTTATTTGATTGTGTACCATGTCTGGTGCAACCTACATTTGTTTGTCACTGAATCAGTGAATAGAACAACAGGACTTCATGGGGGAGCTTCTCTTGGTCAAGTGACCTTGAATCCTACAGCTTTCAAATTCTTCCTAGCAACATCAGCAACTGCTACAAATACACATAGCAATAGATGTGTGTATGTGGATAGTGTCTGTGAGTTCATCCTACAGCTCATGTCGTCCCTGGAAACAATACCTTTTGTTTTCTTGAAATTTGTCTACGACTGGAATGTTGTCTCTTGTATGAATGTAACTGTTTTTTTTGTTTAAAATTCACTCAGTGGTTTTATCTTCCAGTGTTGTTTCTCTAGGCCAGAAGGTTTGCCTAGATATGTTATATTTTGTACAGTCTTGGAGTATATGCAGCGCCATTCCGCATGTGCACATGGCTGAATCGCCAATTTTGAATTTGAAACCAAGCATGAAACAGTATGGTACATAGCAACATAAAGCAATGTTAACATGACTATAGTTCTCAAAAAAGAATTTATTATTATGATCATGTTATCAATATAAAATAATATTACAGACAATATGGTACAAATTTACAGCAACAGTAAAGAACCCCTCTTGAGGTATATTGAGTAAAGATTCTAGCCTCATAGTTTCAGACCAATCAGCACTTGAGTGATATGGTTTAATAATATCAAGCTGGGCACCTTTACTTCCCAAGAGATGTCCTGGTGCCTATTTTAGGCTGGGTGGATCTGGAAGCCCCTGGTCAGTGGCACACAGATCCCTGTCTTCAGGGAGATTTGAACCCACGGCCAGGGCAGGGAGACAACTGTAAGCACGCTTTCCCTACATATGTACAGTATATACACTTAATAAATAGCGGTCTGAGGTAAATGATTGGGTCATGGTTCTTCTACAGGCTAAGCATCAATAACATGTTGAAAACTGGAGTCTTCAACGTTATCACTTCATAAAGGTTTTGATTGTCTTTCATGGAATGTGAAAACAGCAGGTATTTGATAACATACAATAAACAACAAAACATTAAAACTGGACACATCGCAAATTCGAAACCATCACTACAAATGTGGACATTGATGAACAAAAACATATTAGAATATGAAACCACTTAGTCACGGTTCCAACTTCATGACAAAGGGTCACCCTTCATAATGCTCTGTTCCTGTGCCAGTGAATATCACAAAATACTCCTCACTGTCCCATGTGAAAAGTGGAGCATACAACAGTTCCTACAAACCAGCAGCACACATAGGCTTACATGCATAAGGCTGCTGCCAGAATGGCAACACAACAGTCACTAAACTTAGTTCATCATCACAAATCCAGATAGTTCAGCAACAAGCCATCTGCCATTTTTCTGAACATCAGTTCATAATACAAACCACTGCGGACAAATGTAAAAGCATTCTACATGAAATCTACAGCTCACAGTGTCACTCCACACACTTAACTCAGTAGCTGGAAGCATGTACTACCAGTCCAACATAAGGAAAATTGACACTCCAGGTCTTAACAGCTCAACAGCCTATCTGCCATAATGGACCAGGAGGCCACCACTCCGTTTCCTTCAGCTCGTGTTCGGATTGTGTGCTGTAATCTTTGCTGTGTCAGCAGCTTTCTCATATTTCTGTTGTCTAGTCTACAATATCTGTCAATGTGCTGTCTTCTATGCTCACTGTCAATGTGCTGTCTTCTATGCTCACTGTCAATGTGCTGTCTTCTATGCTCACTGTCAATGTGCTGTCATCTATGCTCACTGTCAATGTGCTATCTTCTATGCTCACTGTCAATGTGCTGTCTTCTATGCTCACTGTCAATGTGCTGTCTTCTATGCTCACTGTCAATGTGCTGTCTACTATGCTCACTGTCAATGTGCTGTCTTCTATGCTCACTGTCAATGTGCTGTCTTCTATGCTCACTGTCAATGTGCTGTCTTCTATGCTCACTGTCAATGTGCTGTCTTCTATGCTCACTGTCAATGTGCTGTCTTCTATGCTCACTGTCAATGCGCTGTCATCTATGCTCACTGTCAATGTGCTGTCTTCTATGCTCACTGTCAATGTGCTGTCTTCTATGCTCACTGTGAATGTGCTGTCTTCTATGCTCACTGTCAATGTGCTGTCTTCTATGCTCACTGTCAATGTGCTGTCATCTATGCTCACTGTCAATGTGCTGTCTTCTATGCTCACTGTCAATGTGCTGTCTTCTATGCTCACTGTCAATGTGCTGTCTTCTATGCTCACTGTCAATGTGCTGTCATCTATGCTCACTGTCAATGTGCTGTCTTCTATGCTCACTGTCAATGTGCTGTCATCTATGCTCACTGTCAATGTGCTGTCATCTATGCTCACTGTCAATGTGCTGTCTCTATGCTCACTGTCAATGTGCTGTCATCTATGCTCACTGTCAATGTGCTGTCTCTATGCTCACTGTCAATGTGCTGTCCTCTATGTCACTGTCAATGTTCTTCATCTATGCTCACTGTCAATGTGCTGTCTTCTATGCTCACTTGTCAATGTGCGTCTCTATGCTCACTGTCAATGTGCTGTCTTCTATGCTCACTGTCAATTGCTGTCTTCTATGCTCACTGTCAATGTGCTGCTTCTATGCTCACTGTCAATGTGCTGTCTTCTATGCTCACTGTCAATGTGCTGTCTTCTATGCTCACTGTCAATGTGCTGTCTTCTACTGCTCACTGTCAATGTGCTGTCTTCTATGCTCACTGTCAATGTGCTGTCTTCTATGCTCACTGTCAATGTGCTGTCTTCTATGCTCACTGTCAATGTGCTGTCTTCTATGCTCACTGTCAATGTGCTGTCTTCTATGCTCACTGTCAATGTGCTGTCTTCTATGCTCACTGTCAATGTGCTGTCTTCTATGCTCACTGTCAATGTGCTGTCTTCTATGCTCACTGCACACTTGTGCCATTCACATAACGGAGTGGATCTGCTGACATAGTCACATGTTCATGACAAGTTAAAAACATCTGATATGTTTGTTGTCAGACTGTCTGACATGGCATTACTGTCTTTGATTTCTTGTCATTGTCCTACAAGACATTACTGTCTTTGATTTCTTGTCATTGTCCAACAAGACATTACTGTCTTTGATTTCTTGTCATTGTCATACAAGACATTACTGTCTTTGCTTTCTTGTCAAACTGTCCTACACAATAGCATAATGTGTATTCATTGTCAAACTGTCTTACATGGCAGTGATTGTTGTCAAATAGCAGTTTGTTGTCACACTGTCTTACATTCATGTATTACATACAGCATTTGCTCATACAGTAAAATCTCAGTTTACGTCAATAATCCGTCCAAAAACAATAGGCAAAATCCAAAACTGACGAAAATCGAGGCAATTATTTCCATATAAATCCGTGCAAATCCATTAAATTTGTTCTAGAAACTCCAACATACATACCAAAAAATACATTTTATAGAGGATACATATAGTGTGTAATACTGTTTTTCTGCCCCATACTTGTCCAAACTCGCATCTTTGCCATACCTAGTAACACTGTGTATGTCAGTGTGCCGCTTGAATGTTTAAAACCATCCTCTGCTGGCCTTAAAATCACTACGTTCATTAGCAATTCTCCCAGGCATTTTCTTAATGAGATCGACATACAGCAGTCTGGTTTTTTCACATATGATTGCCTCCAAAACAGAATCGCCATCTACATGGTTTTGATTTATCCAAATTAATAATAACCGTTTGACATCTGTAATTTTTTGCAATCTGTTTCGTTAGCACATTCATGCCTTTGTCGTTACATTAGCCTTCATTATAGCTTCCCTTTTGCCGCAATGCACAATGGAACTTTCCATACATGTGGCTGAATTCAGCAGTCTTAATGCCGCTCTCGTATCTTATTATTAGCAAGTGATGCTCACACAATGAAAAACAACGCCAAACTGTGAGTCTCTTTGTTTTTGCAAAATTAGCAGTGAGGTCATGTGGGCATGCAGACGAGATCCAAGGCAACCGATGGAAACCGAGATTTTTTGCAGAAAAATTGACGAAAACCGAAAGCAGCAAAAACCTAGGTTTAACTGTATTTCTTCTTTCTCTCCTCACCCCCACCCTGTTCTCTCTCTCTCTCTCTCTCTCTCTCTCTCTCTCTCTCTCTCTCTCTCTCTCTCTCTCTCTCTCTCTCTCTCTTTCACACACACACACACATATAACTAATGTATGTCCCCATATATAACTAATGTGTGTTCTCACACATAAATAATGTGTCCCCACACATAGCCATTGTGTGTCCCCACACATAACTAATGTGTGTATTCATATTTGTAACTGACACATCTGTATATAGCACTAGGCATCAGTAACATAGTTAAACAAGGATTTCAAATTGAGTCCATTCTTGGCCGAAGTTTCCACAAAAACCATTCCATTCAATGTCGCAAAAACCTGGCCAGCCTGCAGACAGAGAAAGGGCAAGGTTACTTATATGGAAATTGTCTTAAATCAAGGGCACAAACTGTGGCTAGCACAATCACACACAAAATATCTGGAAATATCAACATGAGGAAATCCAAGACACGTTACAACAATAACTTGTTTTAGATTTTTTTTTTAAATAAGTTTTTTTTTTCTTTCTGGGTACATAGCTAGATGAGATCAAATATCCTAAAGGATTTCCAGGAATGTATATGGACAATTAAATGTTAACGATATTTTTTTAATGTTCACCTGTTTGGAACTCAAGTGTAGTCTATAATACTACTTCTAGTAGCACACTAGACAGATTTTTATGTGTGGTCTAGCTTTCCCTATTACTAGTGTCCCTCGCCATCAGGCGACTCAGTCTGACTTCTGAGGTATTTGTGATGTACATTCCCTAGTCAAGGACAAGAAGTCAACATTTTATTTCAACTGACCGGTGTAGGGGCTGAACATGCTACCTCGGCATCAGCACACAGGATGTTTAAGAATCAGCACTCTTATCCATTCAGCCATGCTGATCTCCACGTAAAGATATTAAAATTATCACGGAGAAATAAATGGTATGAATGGTAACCTAAGTTTATTTTAAATTTTTGGAACAATACCAAAGCAGAGACAAAAAACAAAGAAGTATACTATGTCACTTCTTGTCATGCAATTTGATTTGTGTGCCCTAAAATTTAGACATCATCTTGGCCTAAACAAATACTTCTAAACTTGTGCATGTCAGTGTATATTTGTTTGACCTAGGCAGCTGCTTATCTGATGCAATGCCCAACAAAAATGTAGGTTTGGATCAAACATGCACACAATCAAATGAACAAACGCTATAATGAAAATCTCTGTTCACTGAGCCTTGAAATTGTAGAAGGTACCACAAAACAAAGCAAATAACTCAATGACCTTAGTGTGGCTATATATCGCCCTTCTGTCCAAATGGGAGGTCACATTTGAAGATTTATTATCCTTCAGCAGTGTATCAGTTAAATGGCCTGAAACACATCTCTGCTGGCACACGCTAACTATGGCACACACTAGCCATGGCACATACTAGCCATGGCACACATTAGCGATGACATGCACATTGTAATGAAAGCAAACTTACGGTTCTGTGGACTTGACGCTGCTTTTCTAGATCTGCTTGTTCCCAACCAACACCAGAGTCACATCCCTGAGTAGCATGTGTTTAACCAGGTGCATCCAGTCTTTGGCAGACTCAAAGCTTCTCTGGAGACAACATCGTTTTGAAATTAGTATACTTTAAAGATAACTACCGTACAAAATAGGGTTTTCTGTCAGAAAACAAGTTCAAGGCATGTGTATACAGTCTGTGTACAGGAGTGTGATTGTTAAGCATCATTTCCTTTGTTGGTGACCACAGAAGAATTGAACAAGTTTTTAATTAACCCAACCTTCTAGACTAGTTATCAGCAATTTCTGAGGAAGGGAGCTGGTCATCTTACTTCATGAATTTCCTAGCAATTCACACTAAACCAGCAGTAGTATCTGCTATAGGAATTGTAACTTGACTCAGATGACGTAGTGCCTACCAACCCAGTGTCCCACCAACTATCCAACAACCCAGTCTCCCACCAACTATCCAACAACCCAGTGTCCCACCAACCATCCAACAACCCAGTGTCCCACCAACTATCCAACAACCCAGTGTCCCACCAACTATCCAACAACCCAGTGTTCCACCAGCTATCCACCAACCCAGTGTCCCACCAACTATCCAACAACCCAGTGTCCCACCAACTATCCAACAACCCAGTGTTCCACCAGCCATCCACCAACCCAGTGTCCCACCAACCAACCACAAACCCAGTCTCCCACCAACCATCCAACAACTCAGTGTCCCACCAAACAGCCAAACACCCAGTGTCCCACCAACCATCCAACAGCCCAGTGTCCCACCAATCAACCAAAAACCCAGTGCCCCATAACAACCAAAAACACAATGTCACATCAATAATCCAACAACCCAGTGTCCCACCAGCCATCCAACAACCCTGTGTACCACCAGCCATCCAACAACCCAGTCTCTCACCAACCATCCAGCAACCCAGTGTCTCACCAACCATCTAGCATCACCAACCCTCAAATAACCCAGCTAGCCAGACCCAGGAAGCCCGTGTTAATGTGAAAAGAGGTCTTGGTCAGAATGAGCTCTGGCACTGGCATACCAGCCCTATTGCATCCTCATATATGGAGAGTGTGTGTGTGTGTGTGGGGGGGGGGGGAGAAATAAGCAATTACAGTACTATAGTACTTGATATTTTGCATGAGAAGATAACTCATTCAGCATATAATGATTTACATGAGAAGGTAACTCAGTCAGCATATAATGATTTGCATGAGAAATCAGGGAGTTGTGGCAAAATTGGCTAGATTTGACTCACATCTGGGTGGGTTTCCAGGTCAACCCAGTCTAAAATGCTTACAAAGAAATGTGTTGGGGAGTAAAGGTGGCCAATGTGATACTACCCACATCAGCCACCGAGTGCTGGTTGGTCTATTAAGATATGGGTCTGGCACCATGTGCCGAGTGCACTTATGGCGTGGAGAAGGGTCTTTTACTGTTGATTTTGACTATGTAAGGCTAATTCAACCAACATATAGATATGTGCTTGGGAGGTAAGAAACAGATATGACTAAGTTTACTCACATGGTCGGTGATGTCATAGACAATCAGGACAAAGCTGGAGAAGCTGGCGTGTATGTGGTCATTCATGCCAGGGATCACGGTGGAGGAATCAATGAAGACATCGCTGGTGTCCAGAAAATGGAAGCAGACTTTGGTCATGGGCTCAACTTGGAAATCCTTCACAATCTGAGTGATTTCAGCTGTTGAGAAAAATGTATTTGTCACATTACGTGTGATTTCAGTTGTTGACAACAAATTTATTTGTCATAGTCTGTTATTTCAGTGAAAATGTCATTTGTCACAATCTGTGTGATTTTGGCTATTGAGAAAAAAATTAATTTGTCACGATCTATGTGATCTCAGACCTCAGCTGTCAAGAGTCACTGATTTGCTACTGGTAATTTCAGTTCTTATCTCCTAGTTAACCCAATTTATATCTATTTTTATATAATCCTTTTCTAGTTCTTTTCAATTAAACAGCAGCTAGACATGCTTGGAGATAAGATTTCTCAAGCCCAATAAGGTAATTATTTTATCTATTAAAGGTTAACATTTTTACACAGCCAATCTTATGCACTGTGACATATCAAGACAAAGGGCCTTGAACCACAAATCTTCAAATCTCCTGGCAGGGGTCAAATATCCGGTTTGAACTCCATTAAGGACAACATTCTCAGGACAATGCTCTAATAATTTTTGTTTCATATTACGGTTGCCCTATATTTTGTATATTTTCAATAGTTGTATTGTTTTGTCTTACTTTCTGACCAAAGGGCAAAGAACTGTCATGTGTTAGTCCTAAAATGCGTTCAAAGACATATGGTGACACTAATCTAATCCTGGAAATGAGGACAGACGAGTCTTGACTGTTAGCTGGATGTGAGATCATTTGGATTGTTATTTTTTGATAGTACGCTTCGATGTGATCCGACAGTAGTGTAGTGGCTAGACACTTGTGTACCATTCCGGTGGTCAGGAGTTTGATCCACATTGGGGTAAATTAAAATGTTTTAAAATGTATCTGGGCCAAGCCAGCCTAAAGTTGGCAGTACAAGAAAATGTCTTGGGCAGTCAAGGCAACCAGCATGATACCAACCACACACCCAGAGTGGTCTGTAATTATATTGGTCGATAAAAATATGTCTGACACCATATACCCAATGAGCCTGAAGGCGTGTAACCGTGACCTTGACTTACTTGACCCCATGTAGTCAAGTTTGCAGTGTACCTTGGAACAGCCTATTGGCACTTCTGATAGCTCTGTGTGGAGACACTTGCCTCTGTGGGCTAATTTTCTGATAGCTCTGTGTGGAGACACTTGCCTCTGTGGGCTAATTTTCTGATAGCTCTGTGTGCAGACACTTGCCTCTGTGGGCTAATTTTCTGATAGCTCTGTGTTCGAGACACTTGCCTCTGTGGGCTAATTTTCTGATAGCTCTGTGTTCGAGACACTTGCCTCTGTGGGCTAATTTTCTGATAGCTCTGTGTTCGAGACACTTGCCTCTGTGGGCTAATTTTCTGATAGCTCTGTGTTCGAGACACTTGCCTCTGTGGGCTAATTTTCTGATAGCTCTGTGTTCGAGACACTTGCCTCTGTGGGCTAATTTTCTGATAGCCCTGTGTGCAGATGCCTCTGTGGGCTAATTTTCTGATAGCCCTGTGTGCAGACGCCTCTGTGGGCTAATTTTCTGATAGCCCTGTGTGCAGACGCCTCTGTGGGCTAATTTTCAATTGATGGTCCATATGGCATAATGTATAATACAATTTACAGGCAGGTATTCTTAAAAACATTGATGCTAAGCATAGAAGATACCAAACATACAGAATACTGTGTCAAGAGGATGCCACTAAAATGTATTTTTCTTTATGTCAGTTTGTGGCACATGCAACAGGTCTCTTCTATATATTACATGTCCTGTGTAGGATGTTACAATCGACCCTAGGTTTATTTTTCTAGGCAATGTTACATTAAGTAGTTTGCCATTACTTTCTGAACGAGAAGTCAAACTTTATGTCCAACATACTGCCGGTGCAGGGATTGAATGTCCCGCCTCACCATCAGTGTACAATGCACCGAAAGTTTAAGAGCGAGGTCTTATTCTTCCAACCATTTCACCAAAACAGAAACAATACATGTATCTAACAAAAAGATCATGCCAGAATGTGAGATGACAATAGAAGGGAAAATGTTTATCCAAGCTGGTAAATTTAAATTCCCAGGAGCATTATAGGCCAAGCAAAAGCTTCATTTCAGAAAATGAAATGCAACAAGCCAGTGTTATTGAATGTCAGAAAAATGTCAGTGCTGAAATGTTATACAGAACCCATGTTTACTATATGGCAGTTAATTAATATAAATGAACGCATTAGGAAAAACTTAGAATCAATGAAGATGTAATTGCTGATACAAAGGTTGGAATAACTTAGAATGCCATAGTAACTAACAATGATTGCCTGAAAGAGGCTAATGAAACTAGAACATTATATTCTATTATATGAAAAAGATTTTCTTTAGTCATGTGACAAGACACTATCATTGAATGTAAGAAAGAGAGTTCTGATGTGCTATATAGAACCTGTATTGCTGTATGGCAGTGAATCTTGGAATGTAAATGAACAAATTAGGAAGAAATTTGAAGCAACAGAGATGTGGTTCCTGAGATGAATGTTGCGAATTCCTTGGACTGCCAGAGTAACTAACGACAATTCCCTGAAAGAAGCTAATGAAACTAGAACATTATATGCAACAATAAGAAAGAGACAAACAGCTTTATTCGGTCATGTGATGAGAAGAGAGGCATTAGAGAACATTGTGACAACTGGAAAGATCGAGGGGAAGAGAGGCAGAGGCAGACCAAGAGAAATGATGCTGGATGGATTGAGACTGGTGGTATGGAGGAATATCATCAGCAGAGGTGATCCAGAACACCAAAAACTAAGATCTGTCTAGAGACATGAACGTCTATGCCAGCTGGCAGGGCACTTGATGATGATGATGATGTGACAAGAAGTGAGGCATTGGAGAACATCGTGACAACTCAAAAGATCAGTGGGAAAAGAGGCAGAGGCAGAGCAAGAGAAATGATGCTGAATGAACTGAGGCGGAGGCATGGAGGAATATCGTCAACAGAGTTGATCCAGAACGCCATGGACCAAAATCTGGAGAGGCAAAGCCAGTGCCAGTTGGCAAGCCCCATGATGATGATGCATGTCTAGCCTAGTTGGTTGATGATGAACCACATGTCTAGCCTAGTTGGTTGATGATGAACCACATGTCTAGCCTAGTTGGTTGATGATGAACCACATGTCTAGCCTAGTTGGTTGATGATGAACCACATGTCTAGCCTAGTTGGTTGATGATGAACCACGTGTCTAGCCTGGTTGGTTGATGATGAACCACATGTCTAGCCTAGTTGGTTGATGATGAACCACAGTGTCTAGCCTAGTTGGTCAACAAACTATCACAGTAAAAGAGTACTCACTTCCAGATGTCCGTTTGTAGCTTGCTGTGAATTTGTCTGTTTTGAAGCGGCGAATCAGAGAAGTCTTGCCCACACGAGAATCACCAATCACGGTGATCGTGGCCATGGAGGGAATCTGTCCTTTTGGTGGCTGATTCTTGCATATTGGCCTGAAGTGGAAAACAGAACATCTTTTGTGAATCTCCACACACTAACATAGTGGACACAAGTGGACAACAGAACATCATTTGTGAATCTCCACACTAACATAGTGGACACAAGTGGACACTGCAATAAGTTTTGTATAACTGCTCAATGGCATTTTCAGGGCAGAAGTCTGCCCATGAGTTGGGTTTCCTACTGTATGAAAACAAAACTAATTACCTACTGTATGAGAACTAAACAGCTGAAGATAACATGACAAAGATGATGATAAAAAAGATGAAGATGGTGATATAAGAAATGAAGAGGTAGAATATAATAATTGTGAAAGAGATGAAGAGGTAGAATATAATGATTTTGAAAGAGATGAAGAGGTAGAATATAATGATGATTTTGATAGAGATGAAGAAATAGAATATAATGATGATTTTGAAAAGAGATGAAGAAATAGAATATAATGATCTTGAAAGAGATGAAGAAGTAGAATATAATGATCTTGAAAGAGATGAAGAAGTAGAATATAATGATCTTGAAAGAGATGAAGAAGTAAAATATAATGATGATTTTGAAAGAGATGAAGAGGTAGAGTATAAGGATTTTTGAAAGATGAAGAGGTAGAATATAATGATTTTGAAAGAGATGAAGTAGAATATAATGACCATGAAAGACATGAATTAGAATATAATCATTTTGAAAGAGATGAAGAAGTAGAATATAATGCTGATGATGATGAAATGAAGAAGTAGAATATAATTTTGAAAGAGATGAAAAAGTAGAATATAATGATGATCTTGAAAGAGATGGAAAAAGTAGAATATAATGATGATTCTGAAAGAGATGAAGAAGATGGTTGGAAAGAAGAAGGGCAAGAGAAGAAAATATAAGTAGCAGGACAAAGATGTACTTCATGACTACACACTGGTATGTACAACAAAAGAAAGACATTTGGTAGTCATGACCTAAGCAGCCCTCCACCACTGGAGTGTAAAGAAGATTTTAAAGAGGCTGAAACTTTCATAAAAGATCATTAGAAGTCTCCTGTTGTGTTTGTTACACATGATAGTGTTTACAACAAAGAACACTCACTTCTCGGAGCTGCTGATCTTGAACTTGAATTGTTCGTTCTTGGTTTGAATGAGCATTGTCAGTTATGGGCTTGGGTTTTTCTCTTGTACTTGAAGACTACCCACTGTTGTCCAGTGTGGGCTGCAGCTTGAGTTGATGTAGGTTGATGCTTGACAACCGAGAGAGATCCCGCAGACGCCGTTTCTTGGTTTATGGGTGTTTGCCTGAGGACAGACAAAGAATCTTATATTAAGTTATATTTATATGTAAACAAACACTTGAGTGACTGAAAGAAGACACGGAAATGTGGTTGTACAGAAGAATGCTGAAAATACCAGGAACAAGCAAAATAAGTAAATGTTTTGACTAAGACACAAAACTACTATGGTTGTGCAAAAGAATGCTGAAAATACCAGGAATGGTCAAAATGAGTTAATAGTTAATGTTTTAACTAAGACACAAAACTATGGTTTTACAGGAGAATGCTGACAATAAATTAAGCAGCCAAAACAATGTAATCTAAATGTTTTAATCAAGTCATAAAGACAACTTATAAACCGGAAAATGCAGTCAACATTTGGGGGCCATATTATTATGAGAAGAGAAACAGAAATCAAGTATAACCATATTAATGGACAAGGATAGGAAGACAAGGAAAGACAATTCCTGACGGCCTTTGTTCGATGTCATGACGATACATTGTTGGAGATTGGGAGGTGTGGAGAAACATGATCGCCCATGGCAGTGCAGCAGGAGGTGATGATGCTAACAACAACTAAACTTATATCTCTAACTACTAACTGCTAATATTTATAAGGGCACAAACAGATTACTGATTGAACGGTGGGAAACCACGATTAAAAACAGCGGTGTAAATCTGAAGTGAATATCACATAAAAACAAGATGAACTGGGAAAAATCTCATGTTAAACTGGTAGACGACCAAACACCACATGTTGAGATAAAATATTGGGATCTAGCAATCTCATATGAATGTAAACAATCAGAGCGATGCTAATTAAACGTGTCGATTTACCTAAGTACTGTATTAACAAATTCAGTGCAAAACAAAAAGAAGGTTTGTATTCTTACCAAAAGCTATGATCATAAAAGGACATTATGAGATTAACATAAATAGTGTCTAATAATTAAGGGGACCCAGAGGCAAGTGTCACTACTTATCTATACATTATATACTTATTTATCTGTTACAATAATAGTAATAATCACAAGTTATTTCTTCTGTAGATAGATCAGACTTTCGACAGATTTAACCTGTGCGGAACGTAAAATTATTTAATTATCTAGTGAATCAACCTGGAATTAGGGTGGACGTCCTGCAAAGACATGCACCATTGTTGGTGTAGTGTGCGCGCGTAGTTAAGTAAATTGGTATGCAGGCTGACATACATTTATATAGATTACATAGATAGACAGAGTATATAGATAGACAGAAAGAACGACGAAATAAGAAGTCACATATAAATATATATAATAGACACAAACATTTACATGTCTTACCGAAGCCAAAAATGGTTCAAAAGTTATCGTCTTACGACCGACCTGCACTTGTGGTCACTTAAGAAGAATATAACTTAGCGACTGGCGCGCGCTGATATTTATACGCAAATTAATAGGGCAGTGGTGGCTGTCCAATGTACAGTTACTCGACAGAACAGCCGGTACTTATTTTATACTGGGTCAATACAGGTCAGTTAGAAATCCCCGCTGATCAGCGTGAGTGAAAATAGCTTACCGTGGCAAAAT
Organism: Cepaea nemoralis; assembly: GCA_014155875.1. Classification (NCBI taxonomy): domain Eukaryota; kingdom Metazoa; phylum Mollusca; class Gastropoda; order Stylommatophora; family Helicidae; genus Cepaea; species Cepaea nemoralis. Next base: position 718 of record JACEFZ010025236.1, on the reverse strand, counting down.
AATTCTGATTGGTCAGCTGCCAGTGGCATCCCTCTCCTCATTGGTTGATGCTTGCCCTGTGAAGAGAAAGCCCAGGTCATTTGTTAGTGTAGGCAGCAGTGACCAGGGATTAATTCAACAAAGCCGCCGGCCCAACACTCGTGGCTTTTTGCATATTCCAGTCTGCACCGGTATAAGACAGCTTCCACTGTGGACGTATTTGAAATTCGTGTTACGTTGTCTATCAATGGGTCACTAATGGTGTTGACCACGGCTGGCTGTGGAGTTTCTAGAAGAATGGGAGTTAACTAGTAAACTCTGATACATTGACGATAAAGGTGAAGGCTGCCATGCTTCGTGCAGAATGGCATGCATTGATTCAGAGGTCGCGGGTTACGAGCATCAGCTGGATCTTTTCTCCGCGACACTCTGGTGTGGTTGGAGATGAACAGGCAGCCAGATTGGCTGGTGCTGTATCAACAAACTATCATTAAGGGGTGATTTGATGCATGATGTGGTGAAGACCTTCTGGGAGCGCGTGAATAATGCAGAAGAACAGATAGACTGTCATGGTCTAGAGAGAATGCAGCAGCAAGGGGTGGTCAGAGGATCTGGTCGACAGTCGTCACTCAGAGGTAAAGCAAGACGGACATATAATCAGATTCCGACGGGCACCATTAGTATAGGAACTCTTCGCAGGCTGTTGAAAATGAGGACTGAGTGCGCTTATAAAGGGCAG
>JACEFZ010025235.1:27500-68340 GCA_014155875.1 Cepaea nemoralis | reverse complement strand
TTTATTTCCTCAGAAATTACCCCCAACATGACAACAAACTGCGACATTTATTTCCTCAGAAATTACCCCCAACATGACAACAAACTGCGACATTTATTTCCTCAGAAATTACCCCCAACATGACAACAAACTGCGACATTTATTTCCTCAGAAATTACCCCCAACATGACAACAAACTGCGACATTTATTTCCTCAGAAATTACCCCCAACATGACAACAAACTGCGACATTTATTTCCTCAGAAATTACCCCCAACATGACAACAAACTGCGACATTTATTTCCTCAGAAATTACCCCCAACAATGACAACAAACTGCGACATTTATTTCCTCAGAAATTACCCCCAACATGACAACAAACAAACCCCGCGTCGGTATAGGAGAAATTCGACCCCAAACTTAAGAAAACAAAACACAGGAACACAAACCCGCACAATACAGCCTCTCCAGTTGGCAGGGTGGAATCTCACGGCCTGCTTGTTCTTACAGTTCTGCAAACAGTGTTACTACACACGCAGTATCCGATACCCAATTGTCGCCATTTCATCTTGTGATGTGATGTCAAATTTCATACAAATTTAAAGTATGCAAGGCCTGGCGGGAACTGCGCCGAGCTGGGGACGAGACAACGTGAGACTGTGTTGTGATATCTGTCTGCTGGCCCGGAGGGTTGACATGAGAGGGCCCGGAGGGTTGACATGAGAGGGCCCGGAGGGTTGACATGAGAGGGCCCGGAGGGTTGACATGAGAGGGCCCGGAGGGTTGACATGAGAGGGCCCGGAGGGTTGACATGAGAGGGCCCGGAGGGTTGACATGAGAGGGCCCGACGGGTTGACATGAGAGGGCCCGGAGCGTGGAATCGGCCCGTAGAGGACAAGGCAAATGGTAAACGGTAGGAAATATCAAGAAGACAATTTATACCGGTTTTATCTTGTTATTTATCGTCTAGTTCATGTGGTTATTCTCGTGTCATTTATCGCCTAGTTCATGTAGTTAATCTCGTGTCATTTATTGTCTAGTTCATGTGGTTGTTCTCGTGTCATTTATTGTCTAGTTCGTGTGGTTATTCTCGTGTCATTTATCGCCTAGTTCATTTGGTTATTCTCGTGTCATTTATTGTCTAGTTCATGTGGTTATTCTCGTGTCATTTATCGTCTAGTTCATGTGGCTTTTCTCGTGTCATTTATCGTCTAGTTCATGTGGTTATTCTCGTGTCATTTATTGTCTAGTTCATGTGGTTATTCTCGTGTCATTTATCGTCTAGTTCATGTGGCTATTCTCGTGTCATTTATCGTCTAGTTCATGTGGTTATTCTCGTGTCATTTATTGTCTAGTTCATGTGGTATTCTCGTGTCATTTATCGTCTAGTTATTCTCGTATATATCGTTTTGATATTACTGATGATTGTTGGTTTTGCCTTTCTTTCTTTCTTTCATTCATTCTTTCTTTCTTTCTTTCTTTCTTTCTTTCTTTCTTTCTTTCTTGCTTTCTTTCTTTCTGTCTTTCTGTCTTTCCGTCTGTCGTCTTTATTAGTCTGTCTTTTTCTTCTTCCTGTTTCTTTATTTCTTTTCTTAAACTTTCGACTTCAACTCACCCTCCTCCTCCGCCCCCGCCCGCCTATCTTCTTCCCTCTTCTTCTTCTTCTTCTTCTTCTTCTTCTTCTTCTTCTTCTTCTTCTTCTTCTTCTTCTTCTTCTTCTTCTTCTTCTTCTTCTTCTTCTTCTTCTTCTTCTTCTTCTTCTTCTTCGTCTTCTTATCTTCTGCTATTTCTGCTGCTGCAGTAATTAATTCCCTCATCTTAACTTTCTTTTCTTCTCCTTGTCTTCATAAAATGTCCCATAATCTGGTGTTGTCAGACCTGGTCGCGGTGTTAATTCTTCGTCCTACCTTGATGATGTCCCATGTTCGAACGCCAGTGATGACAGGGTGTAACTCCGGCTCGGTGTAAACAATGTAAACAAACACACGGTAACACAGTTTTACAGAACACAATTACGGAAATGACAGGGCGTTGCGGCGATTAGCCTTCATCAGCAAACAAATACATACACAAAACACAACATATAACCACGGAGCAGACCCTCCAGTGACTACATTTAGGCACGAGAACAGGATGAGAAGAATGAAAAGATGAAAAGAAAATGACAAAAATTTGCAAATTATCTCATAATCCATTTTCCCAAATGACGAAGTCGATTTACGCGTCTTTTTATTCGTCTCTGTCCCTCCTACTTTTCCCTATCACCCATACCCCATTCAACCTCAGAAGAGAAGTTATACTTAGGGTCCATCCAACCTCAAGAATGGTTGTGCAGCAACCAGAAGGGCCGTTGTCTCTGCCCTGAAGTTGCTGGGTGCTTCTCATGCAATAAGAAAAAAAAAAGGCCTAGCTGTTGTTTCCATCTATGATGAGACTTCAAATTACAACATTAAAAGTGTGATACAAATTGCAATAATCACGCCATTGTCTTGTGACCTGTCAATATTGTTGTTAAGGATGTCAAGAGTTTTAGCATGTGACATCACGGTGCATACGAACCATGTGACGTCATAGGGACAGTTTAAAGATGGTCGCTCCATTTTTGACATGCACCAAAGTGGTGCAGCGTTCTGTTATCCGTTTTTTGTTGTTGTTGTAAAACAGTGAAGGGTGAAACCTATAGACATTCATCGGCGAATGATTGTCCAGAATGGTGATACATGCCTGTCAGTCCAGCAAGTGTATCACTGGAGTAGGACGTTTCAATACGACTTATGTGACAGACCGTTCACGACCGGGTCAGGCACACAGAGTAGTGACCACAGAGTCCAGTTTTCTACAGGAATCCAAGAACTTTATCATCGCTGGAGGACTTGCATTGAACGCAGTGATGACACATCGAAAAATGAGACATTTGGTCTTTACTTTTCAGAATATATTCACACCTCAAAAAAAATACTGTTAAGTGAAGCCGCCTTCGTGTAATGTATATTCTACTGTGAAGCCTTTGAAGCTGGAGCAGTGAACCCCGACAGCGCAGTAGCTAGCATGCTAGCGCGAGGCCTGGTGATTATATGTTCGAATCTCCTCCATAAACCTCCCAGGTCAACCTAGCCAAAAACTCAGTACCAGAGAACGTTGTGGGAAATAAAAGCGGCGGAGTGACAGTGAGCACACTAGGCAACCAGTGTGGGCTGATGTAAACTGATATTACGGCACCATAAACCTACCACGCCTCAGGACATGGAAAATGGCTTTAAAGGAAGCATCTACCAAATGTGTCCAGAAATTATTTTCAGCACGTCTTCCTAAAGCTGGTATCCGAATTACAACTCGTGACACTACAGACAACAGAAACTGTCACAAAACAATAATAATATTATTCACACTAATTATAATAGTAATAACAATAACAATAACGGCAACCAGTATAACTACAACTAGAACAACAACACTGACACAATACACAGCAAACATTGCCTAGTGAGTCACAAAACGGTTGAATACAACGTGCTGTCAAAGTAACATGCAACTGGCTTTAACAGTAAAATCATTCACTAAATAACTGGGACAATATCAACATCCGTCCCTACAATATAACAACAACAACAGTGATAATAATAAAACCAGAAAAGCCGCAACAGAAACGAAAACAACACATCTACAGCAACATGAACAGCATGAATGATAACAGGAGTCATCTTAGCAGTGTAATAGTCACATCATTAACACAGTAATAATAATCACAACAAACAATGAAGTAACAGCGGCAAAACACAACATTTTCAACAATTAAATCAACAACGGCAATTACAGCAATTAAGAAGAAGAAGAGGGGGAAAAGAAGAAGAAGAAGAAGAAGAAGAAGAAGAAGAAGAAGAAGAAGAAGAAGAAGAAGAAGAAGAAGAAGAAGAAGAAGAAGAAGAAGAAGAAGAAGAAGAAGAAGAAGAAGAAGAAGAAGAAGAAGAAGAAGAAGCAGAAGAAGAAGAAGCAGAAGAAGAAGCAGAAGAAGAAGAAGAAACAAGAAGAAGAAGAAGAAGAAGAAGAAGAAGAAGAAGAAGAAGAAGAAGAAGAAGAAGAAGAAGAAGAAGAAGAAGAAGAAGAAGAAGAAGAAGAAGAAGAAGAAGAAGAAGAAGGGGGAGAGGGTTGAAGAAGAGGAGGAGTATTAGGAAAAGAAAAATTAAGAATAACATAGGTAAGGAACAGTAACAAGACAATATTAATACCAAAAACAATAACGACAACAACAGCAGCACAACAATAACAACAGCAACAATCAGATAACAACACACTGCTGACCGAGCTAGGTGCAGACGTCATGGCTGTCACACGGGTCACGTGACTAGCCCACGTGATGTCGGGATTAAAATGGATTCTCGTCGTAATTAGAGCAGAGCATAGAGAGAGAGAGAGAGAGGGGGGGGGGGGAAAGAGGGGGATGATAGAGAGGCGGGGTGAGGAAGAGAGAAACTAGGGAGACTTATTAAGAGAGGGGAGAAACAGAGATAGAAAGAGAGTATGAGAGAAAAGGAGAGAGTGACAGAGAGAAGGGGATTGTATGTGTGTGTGAGAGAGATAGAGATAGAGAGAGAGAGAGAGAGAGAGAGAGAGAGAGAGAGAGAGAGAAAGAGAGAGAGAGAGAGATGAGATGAGAGGAAAGGAGATAGGAAGAAATGAATAGAGAGGGAGAGTGAGCGAGAGAAAGAGGGAAAAGAGAAAGGGAGAGATAGGGGAAGAGATAAATGGAAAGAGAGAGAGGGGAAAGGGAAGAGAGGGAGGGAGAGGGAGACAGCCAGAGTGGGATAGAAGGCAGTGGGGAGGGAGAGGTGGACAAGAATACAGATGAGCATACAGTGAGAGAAAGAGGAAAAGAGGGGGTAGAGAGAGAAGAAGATACAGATAGAGATGGAGAGAAAGTGGCGAGAGGGGACTGAGATACTTAGAGGGGAGAGGGAGGAAGAGAAATAAGGAGACAGCGAGAGAGGGAGAGAGAGGTAGGAGAGAGAGAGAGAGAGAGAGAGAGAGAGAGAGAGAGAGAGAGAGAGAGAGAGAGAGAGAGAGAGAGAGAGAGAGAGATAGAGAGAGAGAGAGAGAAGAAGTTTACCGGTGAGCACATATTAAATTACACTAAGGATAATTTTCCGCTGATGGACCCGGTGAAAGGTAATTTAACACCCGCATAAAAGCAACAAGATCTTTCTTGTTCACAACGAAGAAGAGAAAACACGGTGTTCGTGTCACAATCTTCCCCTGACAAAAGAATGTAATAGTCTATTTTTGTGAACTATCACAATCAGGGATTACACTTGTAATCCGAAATAACAACATTTCATCTCTGGCGATACTTCCTTTGAAGGCGAAAGAATATCGGAAAATTTATAATTTTTGGTCTCGTATTTTCCTGTGTTTTGTATGCCTATCTCTGGTACCTGAATATTCGTTGGACGGCCAAAATGAAGCAATCTGGACAATTTGAGGGAAGCTAAGTCGCAAAAACAACTTATCACAAACATTAGAAAGAAGCAGTCATCGTTTTGTGGACACATTATGAGAAGACAAAAACTTGAACATGCGACAACCGGAAAGAATTGTGCAAAGAGAGATATAGGAAGACAGCGTGAGAAAATTTTTGACAGTTTTGGATCATGGCACGGTAGGGAGCATTCACATGAGAGAGACTGATCCAAGCCGTCGAAGATGGCAATTGATGGAGAGGCATGATCGCCCAAGCCAGTCGGCAAGGCACTTGAGGATGATTTATAATAACAAGGATTCCCAGTGGTTTTTATAATCATCGTGTGCCTTGCCGACAAGCATAGGCGACCATGGTCGTCATCTCACCCGATCACCTGAGTCTGATGGGATCTCTGCTCCTGTCCCGGTTATTCGATGTGGCCAAGCCACCCAGCCCTGACCTCTTCGCTTATACACAAGCTAGGTACAAGTCCTCTACAGAACGTCGCAGTCAACCCCAGCAATTATTGTCTTTTTGTGAACTTCCAGGCAATTATAAGTTCAATAGTTGCCCCCGCTTTCAAAAAGGCCGATGCCTATGCCATTGTGAAAATCAACGTAAAGCAACTGTCATCTGCTTCCAAACTGCCTGGTGCACTGGGAGTTCTGGTAACGCAGTTTACGTTCGCTCCGATGTAAAGTGTGTACACTGTTTGTTATACGTATCTCTGTATGTGCACTTTTGTTATATCTCTGTATATGGGACGCAGAGGTGTTTCCAAGGCACCAGGGCCGGGTTATATACTGGCCAAGACCTATTGACGCGTCCTCTTCGAGCGTCCTGGGCAACAGGTCCCTTCTGGGTCCTGGCTAAAGTCAGTAGGATCGCCGATTCCTCCGAAGTCGGAGTGTCTGCCTGTACGGCGAGGAACCACCAGATTGCAAACCAATAAGCCAGACATGGGACAACGGATACTCACGCAAACCTCAGGTCCTGTATGACATCACACTGATGTTGGACAACAGGATGCCTTCATCCGACATACAGGACTTCGCGTTGGAGCTCAAGCCAACGAACACAAGCAAGCAAGCATATCTCTGATATGCATTCTTTGTTATATCCTCTGTATTTGCACTCTTTGTTATATCTCTGTATTGCATTCTTGTTATATCTCTGTATGTGCACTCTTTGTATATCTCTGTATGTGCACTCTTTGTTATACTCTGTATTTGCATCTTTGTTATATCTCTGTATGTGCACTCTTTGTTATATCTCTGTATGTGCATCTTTGTTATATCTCTGTATTTGCATTCTTTGTTATATCTCTGTATGTGCACTCTTTGTTATATCTCTGTATTTGCTTCTTTGTTATATCTCTGTATGTGCACTCTTTGTTATATCTCTGTATGTGCACTCTTTGTTATATCTCGTATATGCATTCTTTGTTATATCTCTGTATGTGCACTCTTTGTTATATCTCTGTATGTGCACTCTTTGTTATACTCTGTATATGCATTCTTTGTTATATCTCTGTATTTGCACTCTTGTTATATCTCTGTATGTGCACTCTTTGTTATATCTCTGTATGTGCACTCTTTGCATTCTTTGTTATATCTCTGTATTTGCACTCTTTGTTATATCTCTGTATTTGCACTCTTTGTTATATCTCTGTATATGCATTCTTTGTTATATCTCTGTATTTGCACTCTTTGTTATATCTCTGTATTTGCACTCTTTGTTATATCTCTGTATTTGCACTCTTTGTTATATCTCTGTATTTGCACTCTTTGTTATATCTCTGTATTTGCACTCTTTGTTATATCTCTGTATATGCACTCTTTGTTATATCTCTGTATTTGCACTCTTTGTTATATCTCTGTATTTGCACTCTTTGTTATATCTCTGTATTTGCACTCTTTGTTATATCTCTGTATTTGCACTCTTTGTTATATCTCTGTATATGCATTCTTTGTTATATCTCTGTATTTGCACTCTTTGTTATATCTCTGTATTTGCACTCTTTGTTATATCTCTGTATTTGCACTCTTTGTTATATCTCTGTATTTGCACTCTTTGTTATATCTCTGTATTTGCACTCTTTGTTATATCTCTGTATGTGCCACTCTTTGTTATATCTCTGTATGTGCATCTCTTGTTATATCTCTGTATTTGCCATTCTTTGTTATATCTCTGTATTTGCACTCTTATGTTATATCTCTGTATGGCACTCTTGTTATATCTCTTATTGCACTCTTGTTATATCTCTGTATTTGCACTTCTTTGTTATTCTCTGTATTTGCACTCTTGTTATATCTCTGTATATTGCATCTTCTTGTTATATCTCTGTATTTGCCATTCTTTGTTATATCTCTGTATGTGCACTCTTTGTTATATCTCTGTATTTGCACTCTTTGTTATATCTCTGTAGATGCACTTCTTTGTTTATATCTTCTTTATAGTGCACTTCATTGTTTATATTCCTGTATGTTGCACTCTTTGTTTAATATCTCGTGTATATTCGCACTTCTGTTGTTATATCTCTGTTAATTTGCATTCCCTTTCGTTATTATCTCTGTATGTGAACACTGCGTTTGTTATATACTCTTTATTTTCACTCTTTGTTCTATCTCTGTTATATGCATTCTTTGTTATAATCTCTGTATTTGCACTCTTGTTATATCTCTGTATTGCATTCTTGTTATATCTCTGTATTGCACTCTTTGTTATATCTCTGTATTTGCACTCTTTGTTATATCTCTGTATATGCATTCTTTGTATATCTCTGTATGTGCACTCTTTGTTATATCTCTGTATATGCACTCTTTGTTATATCTCTGTATGTGCACTCTTTGTTATATCTCTGTATTTGCACTCTTTGTTATATCTCTGTATATGCAATTCTTTGTTAATATCTCTGTATTTGCACTCTTTGTTATATCTCTGTATTGCACTCTTTGTTATATCTCTGTATTTGCACTCTTTGTTATATCTCTGTATTTGCATTCTTTGTTATATCTCTGTATGTGCACTCTTTGTTATATCTCTGTATATTGCATCTCTTTGTTATATCTCTGTATTTGCACTTCTTTGTTATATCTCTGTATTTGCACTCTTTGTTATATCTCTGTATGTGCACTCTTTGTTATATCTCTGTATATGCATTCTTTGTTATATCTCTGTATGTGCACTCTTTGTTATATCTCTGTATTTGCATTCTTTGTTATATCTCTGTATTTCTTTTTGTTCTGTATTTGCACTCTTTGTTATATCTCTGTATTGCATCTTTGTTATATCTCTGTATTGCACTCTTTGTTATATCTCTGTATTGCACTCTTTGTTATATCTCTGTATTGCATTCTTTGTTATATCTCTGTATTTGCACTCTTTGTTATATCTCTGTATTGCACTCTTTGTTATATCTCTGTATTGCACTCTTTGTATATCTCTGTATTGCATCTTTGTTATATCTCTGTATTTGCACTCTTTGTTATATCTCTGTATTGCATTCTTTGTTATATCTCTGTATTGCATCTTTGTTATATCTCTGTATTTGCATTCTTTGTTATATCTCTGTATTGCACTCTTTGTTATATCTCTGTATTGCACTCTTTGTTATATCTCTGTATAGCATTCTTTGTTATATCTCGTATTTGCACTCTTTGTTATATCTCTGTATTTGCACTCTTTGTTATATCTCTGTATTGCATTCTTGTTAATCTCTGTATGATGCATTCTTTGTTATATCTCTGTATTTGCACTCTTTGTTATATCTCTGTATATGCATTCTTTGTTATATCTCTGTATGTGCACTCTTTGTTATATCTCTGTATATTGCATTCTTTGTTATATCTCTGTATGTGCACTCTTTGTTATATCTCTGTATGAACACTGCGTTTGTTATATCTCTGTATTTGCATTCTTTGTTATATATCCTGTATTGCACTCTTTGTTATATCTCTGTATTTGCACTCTTTGTTATATCTCTGTATTGCATTCTTTGTTATATCTCTGTATGTGCACTCTTTGTTATATCTCTGTATTGCATTCTTTGTTATATCTCTGTATGTGCACTCTTTGTTATATCTCTGGATTTGCACTCTTTGTTATATCTCTGTATTATGCACTCTTTGTTATATCTCTGTATGTGCACTCTTTGTTATATCTCTGTATATGCATTCTTTGTTATATCTCTGTATGTGCACTCTTTGTTATATCTCTGTATGTGCACTCTTTGTTATATCCTTATTCTTTTGTTATATCTCTGTATTGCACTCTTTGTTATATCTCTGTATTTGCATCTTTGTTATATCTCTGTATTTGCACTCTTTGTTATATCTCTGTATTTGCATTCTTTGTTATATCTCTGTATTTGCACTCTTTGTTATATCTCTGTATTGCACTCTTTGTTATATCTCTGTATTGCATCTTTGTTATATCTCTGTATTGCATCTTGTTATATCTCTGTATTGCACTCTTTGTTATATCTCTGTATTGCATTCTTTGTTATATCTCTGTATTGCACTCTTTGTTATATCTCTGTATTTGCACTCTTTGTTATATCTCTGTATTGCACTCTTTGTTATATCTCTGTATTGCATCTTTGTTAATCTCTGTATTTGCACTCTTTGTTATATCTCTGTATTGCATCTTTGTTATATCTCTGTATTGCATCTTTGTTATATCTCTGTATTTGCACTCTTTGTTATATCTCTGTATGAACACTGCATCTTTGTTATATCTCTGTATTTGCACTCTTTGGTATATCTCTGTATTTGCACTCTTTGTTATATCTCTGTATTTGCACTCTTTGTTATATCTCTGTATTGCATTCTTTGTTATATCTCTGTATTTGCACTTCTTTGTTATATCTCTGTATTTGCACTCTTTGTTATATCTCTGTATTGCACTCTTTGTTATATCTCTGTATTGCATTCTTTGTTATATCTCTGTATTGCATTCTTTGTTATATCTCTGTATTTGCACTCTTTGTTATATCTCTGTATTTGCACTCTTTGTTATATCTCTGTATTTGCACTCTTTGTTATATCTCTGTATATGCATTTCTTTGTTATATCTCTGTATTTGCACTCTTTGTTATATCTCTGTATTTGCACTCTTTGTTATATCTCTGTATATGCATTCTTTGTTATATCTCTGTATGTGCACTTCTTTGTTATATCTCTGTATTTGCACTCTTTGTTATATCTCTGTATTTGCACTCTTTGTTATATCTCTGTATATGCACTCTTTGTTATATCTCTGTATTTGCACTCTTTGTTATATCTCTGTATTTGCACTCTTTGTTATATCTCTGTATTTGCATTCTTTGTTATATCTCTGTATGTGCACTCTTTGTTATATCTCTGTATATGCATTCTTTGTTATATCTCTGTATTTGCATTCTTTGTTATATCTCTGTATTTGCACTCTTTGTTATATCTCTGTATTTGCATTCTTTGTTATATCTCTGTATGTGCACTCTTTGTAATCTCTGTATTGCATTCTTTATAATCTCTGTATATGCACTCTTTGTTATATCTCTGTATATGCACTCTTTGTTATATCTCTGTATTTGCACTCTTTGTTATATCTCTGTATTGCATTCTTTGTTATATCTCTGTATATGCACTTCTTGTTATAATCTCTGTATTTGCACTCTTTTGTTATATCTCTGTATTTGCACTCTTTGTTATATCTCTGTATATGCACTCTTTGTTATATCTCTGTATTTGCACTCTTTGTTATATCTCTGTATATGCACTTCTTTGTTAATATCTCTGTATATTGCACTCTTTGTTATATCTCTGTATGTGCATTCTTTGTTATATCTCTGTATATGCATTCTTTCTTATATCTCTGTATGTGCACTCTTTGTTATATCTCTGTATATGCATTCTTTGTTATATCTCTGTATATGCATTCTTTGTTATATCTCTGTATTTGCACTCTTTGTTATATCTCTGTATATGCATTCTTTGTTATATCTCTGTATGTACACTCCGTTTGTTATATCTCTGTATATGCACTCTTTGTTATATCTCTGTATTTGCACTCTTTGTTATATCTCTGTATTTGCACTCTTTGTTATATCTCTGTATATGCATTCTTTGTTATATCTCTGTATTTGCACTCTTTGTTATATCTCTGTATTATGCATTCTTTGTTATATCTCTGTATGTGCACTCTTTGTTATATCTCTGTATGAGCACTTCGTTTGTTATATCTCTGTATGTGCACTCTTTGTTATATCTCTGTATTTGCACTCTTTGTTATATCTCTGTATTTGCATTCTTTGTTATATCTCTGTATGTGCACTCTTTGTTATATCTCTGTATTTGCATTCTTTGTTATATCTCTGTATGTGCACTCTTTGATATATCTCTGTATTTGCATTCTTTGTTATATCTCTGTATGTGCACTCTTTGTTATATCTCTGTATGTGCACTCTTTGTTATATCTCTGTATATGCATTCTTTGTTATATCTCTGTATTTGCACTCTTTGTTATATCTCTGTATGTGCACTCTTTGTTATATCTCTGTATATTGCATCTTTGTTATATCTCTGTATTTGCACTCTTTGTTATATCTCTGTATGTGCACTCTTTGTTATATCTCTGTATGTGCACTCTTTGTTATATCTCTGTATATGCATTCTTTGTTAAATCTCTGTATTTGCACTCTTTGTTATATCTCTGTATTTGCATTCTTTGTTATATCTCTGTATGTGCACTCTTTGTTATATCTCTGTATTTGCCTTCTTTGTTATATCTCTGTATGTGCACTCTTTGTTATATCTCTGTATGTGCACTCTTTGTTATATCTCTGTATTTGCATTCTTTGTTATATCTCTGTATGTGCACTCTTTGTTATATCTCTGTATTTGCACTCTTTGTTATATCTCTGTATGTGCATTCTTTGTTATATCTCTATATGTGCATTCTTTGTTATATCTCTGTATGTGCACTCTTTGTTATATCTCTGTATTTGCATTCTTTGTTATATCTCTGTATATGCACTCTTTGTTATATCTCTGTATGTGCATTCTTTGTTATATCTCTGTATTTGCATTCTTTGTTATATCTCTGTATATGCATTCTTTGTTATATCTCTGTATGTGCACTCTTTGTTATATCTCTGTATTTGCATTCTTTGTTATATCTCTGTATGTGCACTCTTTGTTATATCTCTGTATTTGCACTCTTTGTTACATCTCTGTATTTGCAATCTTTGTTATATCTCTGTATGTGCAATCTTTGTTATATCTCTGTATGTGCACTCTTTGTTATATCTCTGTATGTGCAATCTTTGTTATATCTCTGTATGTGCGTTCTTTGTTATATCTCTGTATGTGCAATCTTTGTTATATCTCTGTATGTGCAATCTTTGTTATATCTCTGTATGTGCACTCTTTGTTATATCTCTGTATGTGCACTCTTTGTTATATCTCTGTATGTGCACTCTTTGTTATATCTCTTTTTCTCGTAGCATTCACACATGCCTATATAGCTGTGTTAGATCTCATATTGCTACACCTGCTGCAGTCGTTATTTCTCCTAAACTGTTTCGTCAGGCCCGTGGTTCCGAACGATCCGATAATCAAATCGCCAACACCCACTGTGGGCTAGTGCTCATCCCAGGCCAAACCCCGCCAGTCTGTGTATGACCATCCCAGGCCTAACTCCGCCAGTCTGTCTGTGACCATCCCAGGCCGAACCCCGCCAGTCTGTCTATGACCATCCCAGGCCTAACTCCGCCAGTCTGTCTGTGACCATCCCAGGCCGAACCCCGCCAGTCTGTCTGTGACCATCCCAGGCCGAACCCCGCCAGTCTGTCTGTGACCATCCCAGGCCTAACCCCGCCAGTCTGTGTATGACCATCCCAGGCCTAACTCCGCCAGTCTGTCTGTGACCATCCCAGGCCGAACCCCGCCAGTCTGTCTGTGACCATCCCAGGCCTAACCCCGCCAGTCTGTGTATGACCATCCCAGGCCTAACTCCGCCAGTCTGTCTGTGACCATCCCAGGCCGAACCCCGCCAGTCTGTGTGTGATCATCCCAGGCCGAACCCCGCCATCTGTGTGTGACCATCCCAGGCCGAACCCCGCCAGTCTGTCTGTGACCATCCCAGGCCGAACCCCGCCAGTCTGTCTGTGACCATCCCATGCCGAACCACGCCAGTCTGTCTGTGACCATCCCAGGCCGATCCCCGCCAGTCTGTGTGTGATCATCCCAGGCCGAACCCCGCCATCTGTGTGTGACCATCCCAGGCCGAACCCCGCCATCTGTGTGTGACCATCCCAGGCCGAACCCCGCCAGTGTGTGTGTGCAGTGCTGCATGGTGACCCGGTCCAGATGTGTTCCCGTGCCGGCCTTGTATATCTAGCTGGTTTCGGAGCTTGGAGAGGGGAAGGGTAGCCGTGGGCCTGGTACTGTTTCCTGGATGGGAAGACAAGTCTCTAGACCAGTAGTTCTCAATTAGTGCAGAATTACCCCACCCGGGGGGGGGGGGGGATTTTAGGATTTCCTGGGGAGGGGGGGGGGGGGGGGGTTGTGTTAAGATTATTTCAAGATCGAGTTAATACAAGAACCGATTACTTGATATTATTTTTCACTCCATGCTTTACAGTTCTGTACTTCTCTCCTTTCTTAAATGCGTTTCATAACGTAAGTAGACCCGCAAATCATGTTTAATGTAGACGTCTAGACTTGTTCTAGTATGTGTTATTAAATTTAGCTTCAATTTTTAGGTATACTGTGTAAAGGGGGGGGGGGGGGTTATAGGGAGGAAATAGGACAGGGGGGAATGACATTCTGAACAAATGGTGGAGGGGTGCATAGGCCAAAAAGGTTGAGAACCACTGCCCTAGACTTATACTACTCGGATAGCTGCACGCCATTTTAGGGGTCAGACGACCTACAGTGGAGTCACACAACAACAACAACAACAACAACAACAACAGCAACAGCAACAACAACAACAACAACAGCAACAATAACAACAACAGCAACAACAACTATAAAAGAGGCAGACGCGTGTGCTGTTGTCATTTATTTAGAGTCTTGTACAACCCGATTGTTTCTTAGCTTGGGGCGGGGAACGGGATATTTGTTACACATTCCCATGGAGATGGCACAGATTAGTTGGACCAGATGAACAGTTTCTACCCTAACCTCATCCCCCACCCCTACCCTATAGATTCAAGCCCTATGTAGGATTAAACCGACCTGACCACCAAGGTATCATACTGAAGAGCTGCAGCCCACTGACACCTGGTCGTCTGAGCAGACGATAGTTTGTTACCTCCTTACCTTCTAGCAAGGCACCACTACAACCCAGGGCGGTAGCGAAAGTTATACCTCTCCATAGCACAATGTTTGGGCTGAATTGTAGAGACCATGTGTTGCCCATGCAGCATGATCCCTCTCTCAGCCAGCCTAGTTTACTCCAGAGGAAAGGTAACATCAATATACCTGAAAAAAGACAAGCTGCAGAAGATGCAAGATCAGCATAATAATACTCCACTTGTCGGAGCTTCGATCCTAGACCAGTTGCCAAACAAGGCCTAGGGCCTCGCCTGCCCTGCCATGACATTTTGTCTTTTTTAGCTTGCATTTCCTCGCGCCAGGATAAGACTTGTACTCTCCCAACTGCACTCCTTCGCCCGAAACCGTTGGCACAATGTGGGGTGTCGGGTTTGGTGAACGCTACACAGGCCCACAGTGTTTTCGCAAACAGCAATAACCACAACAACTACTACAGCAACAGCAACAGCAACATCAACTAGAAACACTACAACAACAATAAGAGAGGCAGACGTGTGTGCTGGTTTGATTTATTTCAAGAACAAAAATGAGATAAAACATCACGATAGCAGACGGACATTTTTCATGTATCTACCGTGCAGGTGAACTTTGAACCGGATGCGTTCGCTAGACGTTCTCAAATTTTATAACCACACAACTGGGGAAACACTAGACGACACCCGCACCGTCGCCCACGCCTGGCAGGGTGACACAGTAAGAGTAATGCCCTGCTGAAATATCAGAACAGTGTATTCTCATAAACCGACAGCTCAACTATGTCGTAGAAGTCCCCCCTATGTATGCATCCCCCGCCAGCTCTGCTGAAATCCTATCCTTGGCTGGGAAGCAGCGCAAAAAGTCCTGGGATTATAGGCTGCTCGTCAGAGAGATCCCAGTCTCACTGTGTGCAGAGAAAGAGTTTAACCCGTCCCGTCTTTGTGCAGGGATAGAGTTTAACCCCTCCTGTCTGACTGTGTGCAGGGATAGAGTTTAACCCGTCCTGTCTGTGCGCAGGGATAGAGTTTAACCCGGCCCGCCTGTGTGCAGAGATAGAGTTTAACCCGTCCTGTCTGACTGTGTACGGGGATAGAGTTTAACCCGTCCTGTCTGTGTGCAGGGATAGAGTTTAACCCGTCCTGTATGTGTGCAGGGGTAGAGTTTAACCCGTCCTGTCTGTGTGCAGGGATAGAGTTTAACCCGTCTTGTCTGTGTGCAGGGATAGAGTTTAACCCGTCCTGTCTGACTGTGTGCAGGGATAGAGTTTAACCCGTCCTGTCTGTGTGCAGAGATAGAGTTTAACCCGTCCTGTCTGACTGTGTGCGGGGATAGAGTTTAACCCGTCCTGTATGTGTGCAGGGATAGAGTTTAACCCGTCTTGTCTGTGTGCAGGGATAGAGTTTAACCCGTCCTGTCTGACTGTGTGCGGGGATAGAGTTTAACTCGTCCTGTCTGTGTACAGGGATAGAGTTTAACCCGTCTTGTCTGTGTGCAGGGATAGAGTTTAACCCGTCCTGTCTAACTGTGTGCAGGGATAGAGTTTAACCCGTCCTGTCTGTGTGCAGAGATAGAGTTTAACCCGTCCTGTCTGACTGTATGCGGGGATAGAGTTTAACCCGTCCTGTATGTGTGCAGGGATAGAGTTTAACCCGTCTTGTCTGTGTGCAGGGATAGAGTTTAACCCGTCCTGTCTGACTGTGTGCGGGGATAGAGTTTAACCCATCCTGTATGTGTGCAGGGATAGAGTTTAACCCGTCCTGACTGTGTGCAGGGATAGAGTTTAACCCGTCCTGTCTGTGTGCAGGGATAGAGTTTAACCCGTCCTGTCTGTGTGCAGGGATAGAGTTTAACCCGTCCTGTCTGACTGTGTGCGGGGATAGAGTTTAACCCGTTCTGTCTGACTGTGTGCGGGGATAGAGTTTAACCCGTCCTGTCTGACTGTGTGCGGGGATGGAGTTTAACCCGTCCTGTCTGTGTGCAGGGATAGAGTTTAACCCGTCTTGTCTGTGTGCAGAGATATAATTTAACCCGTCCTGTCTGTGTGCAGGGATAGAGTTTAACCCGTCCTGTCTGACTGTGTGCAGGGATAGAGTTTAACCCGTCCCGTCTGTGTGCAGGGATAGAGTTTAACCCGTCCTGTCTGACTGTGTGCAGGGATAGAGTTTAACCCGTCCTGTCTGTGTGCAGGGATAGAGTTTAACCCGGCCCGCCTGTGTGCAGAGATAGAGTTTAACCCGTCCTGTCTGACTGTGTACGGGGATAGAATTTAACCCGTCCTGTCTGTGTGCAGGGATAGAATTTAACCCGTCCTGTCTGTGATCAGGGATAGAGTTTAACCCGTCCTGTCTGTGTGCAGGGATAGAGTTTAACCCGTCCTGTCTGTGTGCAGGGATAGAATTTAACCCGTCCTGTCTGTCTGTGTGCAGGGATAGAGTTTAATCCGTCCTGTCTGTGTGCAGGGATAGAATTTAACCCGTCCTGTCTGTCTGTGTGCAGGGATAGAGGTTAACCCGTCCTGTCTGTGTGCAGGGATAGAATTTAACCCGTCCTGTCTGTGTGCAGGGATAGAGTTTAATCCGGCCTGTCTGTGTGCAGGGATAGAATTTAACCCGTCCTGTCTGTCTGTGTGCAGGGATAGGGTTTAACCCGTCCTGTCTGTGTGCAGGGATAGAATTTAACCCGTCCTGTCTGTCTGTGTGCAGGGATAGAGTTTAAACCGTCCTGTCTGTGTGCAGGGATATAGTTTAATCCGTCATGTCTGACTGTGTGCGGGGATAGAGTTTAACCCGTCCTGTCTGTGTGCAGGGATAGAGTTTAATCCGTCCTGTCTGACTGTGTGCGGGGATAGAGTTTAACCCGTCCTGTCTGTGTGCAGGGATAGAGTTTAATCCGTCCTGTCTGACTGTGTGCGGGGATAGAGTTTAACCCGTCCTGTCTGTGTGCAGGGATAGAGTTTAATCCGTCCTGTCTGACTGTGTGCGGGGATAGAGTTTAACCCGTCCTGTCTGTGTGCAGGGATAGAGTTTAATCCGTCCTGTCTGACTGTGTGCGGGGATAGAGTTTAACCCGTCCTGTCTGTGTGCATTGATAGAGTTTAATCCGTCCTGCCTGACTGTGTGCGGGGATAGAGTTTAACCCGTCCTGTCTGACTGTGTGCGGGGATAGAGTTTAACCCGTCCTGTCTGACTGTGTGCGGGGATAGAGTTTAACCCGTCCTGTCTGTCTGTGTGCAGGGATAGAGTTTAATCCGTCCTGTCTGACTGTGTGCGGGGATAGAGTTTAACCCGTCCTGTCTGTCTGTGTGCAGGGATAGAGTTTAACCCGTCCTGTCTGTCTGTGTGCAGGGATAGAGTTTAATCCGTCCTGTCTGTGTGCAGGGATAGAGTTT
Source organism: Cepaea nemoralis (assembly GCA_014155875.1). NCBI lineage: Eukaryota > Metazoa > Mollusca > Gastropoda > Stylommatophora > Helicidae > Cepaea > Cepaea nemoralis. Next base: position 50,218 of record JACEFZ010025235.1, on the reverse strand, counting down.
AATCCGTCCTGTCTGACTGTGTGCGGGGATAGAGTTTAACCCGTCCTGTCTGTCTGTGTGCAGGGATAGAGTTTAACCCGTCCTGTCTGTCTGTGTGCAGGGATAGAGTTTAACCCGTCCTGTATGTCTGTGTGCGGGGATAGAGTTTAATCCGTCCTGTCTGACTGTGTGCGGGGATAGAGTTTAACCCGTCCTGTCTGACTGTGTGCGGGGATAGAGTTTAACCCGTCCTGTCTGACTGTGTGCGGGGATAGAGTTTAGCCGTCCTGTCTGTCTGTGTGCAGGGATAGAGTTTAACCCGTCCTGTCTGACTGTGTGCGGGGATAGAGTTTAACCCGTCCTGTCTGACTGTGTGCGGGGATAGAGTTTAACCCGTCCTGTCTGACTGTGTGCGGGGATAGAGTTTAACCCGTCCTGTCTGTGTGCGGGGATAGAGTTTAACCCGCCATGTATATGGCTCTCCCGACTCTGGTTACACTCATCTCTCCTGGTTATCATTTAATCCTTGACATACGCCAAGATGCATGGGTGTTGGTAGGGTATTTGTCTTAAACCCCACAGAGTTTGCCTTCAGCTGTGTACTGGGGTGGGTGCAAGACCCAGGTGGGTGCAGTCCCGGGGCTCAGACAGCTTGTAGAGGAGGTCCGCTAGTGATGAGGTAAATGTCTATTTCTGTGATTGTTATTTAGGTTTGGCATCATTTACTTGCCGGCTTCCTGGCCTAGAGGTTAGCGACTTTTCTCCGTAATCTCGTATACTCTCGTAGGCAACGTGACGACGGTGAGAATCAGCAGTGGTTCGAATCGCGTCAGTAACTTACTGGGTCAGTAATTTACTGGGTATGTGAGCCGGCCGCTCAGACAGCAAAGGCAAACTACTGAGCGTAATCTTGCCAAGAAATCAACAATCAGCTGAAAGATGCTGATGTTGACAGCGATGTCCTGTAAAGGATATGCAAACATTTTTTTTTATCATTTACTTATCAGGTTTTTTTTTTTTTTTTTTTTTCAGATTAAATACAATGGATCTTAAGCATTCTATTCTCTCTCTCTCTCTCTCTCTCTCTCTCTCTCTCTCTCTCTCTCTCTCTCTCTCTCTCTCTCTCTCTCTCTCTCTCTCTCTCTCTCTCTCTCTCTCTCTCTCTTTGTGTGTATGTCTATGTCCGTAGTGGCTATATATCTGTCTGTCCTTCCGTCTGTTCGTCCATCCGTCTGTCTGTTTGTCTATCTGTCTATCCCTCTGTCTGTCTGCTTAGCTATCAGTCTGTATGTCTGTCTGTCTGTCTACCTGTCTGTACCAATTACTATACATACTTGGGAGTTGTTTCAAGCTGAAGTCTTACAGAATAGTTCTTAGAACAACGAGGCCCAAGAAGGAGAAGCATAGTGACACCAGATGTGAACAGTGAAGAGAACCGGCTCTCAAGGAGCATCATGTATTCGACACTGACATTATGTAGACGTGTTAAACTTCACAGCGGCTGGGGAAGCCCAGTGTGGGGAGGCATGGTCCTGGAAGGAGGGGCAGTCTTAGACCACCCGGAAGATGAACATAGGACATTGCAGACCCTTTGGGCATGAGGGTACATGAGGGTACATGAGGGTGCATGAGGGTACATGAGGGTATATGAGGGTACATGAGGGTACATGAGGGTACATGAGGGCACATGAGTGTGCATGAGGGTACATGAAGGTGCATGAAGGTACATGAGGGCGCATGGAGGTACATGCGGTTACATGAGGGTACATGAGGGTAAATGAGAATGCATAAGCGGGAGAAGTGACGGGAGATAGAAAGACTTTACGGCGGGCCGTGATAAGTGCGAGTTTCTCCAATGAACGTGCAACAGGGTCATGACTGCCTCACAGGGCACTTTAAATAATTAGAGCAGGAGATATTTCTATGCGCGATGTACGTCTTGAACCGGAAACAGGTTTCCAGATTCCACATGGCCAACACAGCATCCGGGCAAGCCTCGGCCAATCTGGCCAGAAACAACACAGCAACAGACATGGCGGCCGACATGCCTCACTGGCAAATCCTTAAGTTGTACACAATCAAATCCAACCAAATATCAAGCTGTTGTAACGACAATAGAATTGCGACAACAAGATTTCAACAGCCACTTGCTCGGTTATCAGAAGTCCCATGTTATTTGTGTTGCTGAAAGTTGGCATAATCTGGACGGCCATATTTATCCTGCGAGTGGAAGGTAGTCCTGGCAACCCAGAAATGTGCACACAAACAGGCAAACAGCCGGACTCGCTCAGCAGCGAATGGCATTCTGGAGAATGATGTTTGCCCCCTGTCAGTGGCGTATCCACGCGTTTTAATGTGGTTGGGCTTGTGGGTATGAATAGGAATGGGGCAGAAAATGTAATCAGCTGCATTGTCTATAAACAACATCTAGAGAGATAAACAATGATTTACTAAGCGGCCACATTAAAATACATAATACACTTATAAAAATCATACTGAAGAGCAAGGTTGAGGGCAAGTGAGCACAGAGGTAGACAGCGATACAAGTGGGAAGATAATATCAAGATATGGACGAACAATAAGCAATCTGACAGAATGTGCAATCAAGGCGAGAGACAGTGTTGGAGATCCATTGCAGCCAACCTTCATTGTGGAGACGACACCTGATTGATTGATTGATTGATTGATTGATTGATTGATTGATTGATTGATTACTATGCGAGTTTTTTAAATTTTTTGTTTAATGTGCACACATATAAGGGTATAAATAATAGTTTAACTGTCAGAGGTTCCACTTCATTGCACCGGGTGTTACCCCATATGGCGCGGTCTCTGTCTACCCATAATTGTCTTCTACACCCTGGATGTAAAGTATTATAAAGGTATTTTACAGTCGTATTTAGTCTTTCTCCTTCCATATTCTAATAAATTTCTATAATTCGTATTTAATATCTCGCTTTATATAGGGGTACCATTCTGTAAGATTTATTGTGAGTTAATCTCTCTCTCTCTCTCTCTCTCTCTCTCTCTCTCTCTCTCTCTTTCTCTACATCCAGGGTGTAGAAGAGAGAGAGATAGAGAGAGAGAGAGAGAGGGAGCGAGAGAGAGAGTGAGACAGTGGGAGAGTGGATGTGTTAGTGTGTGTGTGTGTGTGTGTGTGTGTGCACGCATGCGTGTGAGTGTGTGTGTGTGTGTATGAAAGAATACAGAGAGAGAGAGAGAGAGAGAGAGAGAGAGAGAGAGAGAGAGAGAGTTGAGCGCATGCATGTCATGTAACACGCATGTTATGTAACACGCATGTCATGTAACACGCTAATCCATATGTTTGTGTATTCTTATCTGTCATATTATCAGTTAAATACCATTTGATTTTATCATTTATAATATAAACTCATGTACATTACTGTAGATTGAGTGAGAGAGTCAGTGAGTGTGAATGAGAGACAGAATGAGTGAGCGTGAGAGTGAGTGTGTGTGTGTGTGTGTGTGTGTGTGTGTGTGTGTGTGTGTGCCTGTCTCTGTGTGTATCTCTGTGTGTGGGAGCATCACTATTTTTTACGTCACACACTGTACATGTGCACATTTTCTCCATGCTTTACATTTTTATGAGACTGCTCACGACAATTGTCAGTGTATGTGTGTGAGTTAAGTGTAGGAGTTTGTTCATACTAGTTTCAATGCTCACGTGAGGCATTATGTATGTGTCTAGATGTGAGGATGTGTGAGTGTGTGGAGGATGTGTATGAGTGTAGGGATGTGTGTGTGTGGGGGTGTGGATGGGGGTATGCGTTTGGATGGGTTGGGGTGTGTGGGTGTTGGTGGGTAGTGAGATTTGTGGGTGTTGGTGGGATGTGTGGTGGGATGTGTGGGGTGAAATTAGGGGTGTGGGGTGTGTGTATGGGACGGGTGCAGGGGATGTGTGTATGGGTGGTGGATATGTGTGGGTGGGTGGAGTGTGTGGATGGTTTGGGGAAATTATGTGTGGGTGGCAAGGTTGTGTGGGTAGGGGATTGTGTGGGTGGATTGGGGATGTAAGGGTGGTGGGGAGAAGTGTATGGTGTGTGGGTTGGGGATATTGTGTGGTGTATTGGTGGGGGATGTGTGTATGGTGTGTGGGTGGGGTATGTTTGTGGTGGGTGGGTGAGGATATGTCTGTGTGTGGGAGATAGTGTGTGGTATGTGGTGGTGGATGTGTGCGATGGGTGCGGGGAATGTGTGTATGGGTGGGGATATGTGTGGGTGAGTAGGGGATGTGTGGGTGGTTGGGGGAAGTATGTGTGGGTGGTGGGGTGTGTGGGTGGGTGATGTCTGCGTGGGTGGGGGTATTGAGTGGCTGAGGGATGTGGAGGTGGGTGGGCGCGGGATGTGTGTGTTGGTGGGAGATGTTTGTGTGGGTGGTGAGTGTGTTTGGGTTTGGGGTACGGGTGAGGGCAGTGTGTGTGGGTGGGGAGATGTGTGGGAGGGGATGGGTTGACTGGTGGGGTATTATGTGTCCCTGGGTGTGTGTGTGGGGGGTGGGGGTGGGGTGTGTGTGTGTGTGTTGGGTGATGTGTGGGTAGGTGGGAGATGGGAGATGGACCTCATAACATGGTAATTTGCCTTGTTTTATGTTTACAACATTCATTTCACAATATTTTTTTTTTTAATTTCCTTCCTATGTGAATGTATAATGCTCTTGATGAACGAAAGATGAGTGATTGGAAGGGCCGAATGTAAGACGGGCCTGCGTGCCCAATTTGTGACCCTTTCAAAATAAAGTTGATTTGATTTGATTTGATTTGATTTGATCTCTCTCTCTCTCTCTCTCTCTCTCTCTCTCTCTCTCTCTCTCTCTCTCTCTCTCTCTCTCTCTCTCTCTCCTCTCTCTCTCTCTCTCTCTCTCTCTCTCTCTCTCTCTCTCAGATACAAGACTTTGATCTGCAAGGTCATGGCTGCCGAGATTCATCTTACTACAGCCAAAGAAGCACACAATGTGTGCGACAATTAATAACAATCAAAGCCATATTGAGAAACATCAAGATCATACATGTACTAGAGATCAGCTTCGCAGAATGATAGGAACGCTCCTTCTTAAACAGCCGGTAGTCGATGTGCTGATGTCACTGGTCATAGGACAAGCTAATCCACACGCCAAAAGTTCAGTGCACTAGAAGTGATTTGAGTTCAAAGGGTACGAACACACACACACACACACACACACACACACACACACACACACACACACACACACACACACACACACACTGGCACCCGCCTTCCAGCTGGACACGCCCATGACGTAACTAAAACAATCATTTCATATCAGCATCACGCATAAGTCAGATATCGCGAGATCTGGTTGTCCGAGAGTGCAGAGGATGCCTGTCCGGTATTTCGTCGCTATTATCATCGCGTCCGTCCTCTCCATGTCCGTGTCCCAACTGTCTTCAGGACGCAGTGCAGGACACCATGTTGGATACGCTACAGAAGAGGACTTTCTTCAATTGTACGAACATCTTCTCAAGAATTACAGGTGAGTACAAGCAACACGTCGGCGTAGTTGATAGCAAACTGCGCGGGTAGCGTCACGATCACGGTGGACGCGGGTTAGACACTAGCACTCGTCGCTTGTGAAAGTGAGGCACAGACTGGCCAGGTATTCTTTCGTGCATCCAGGGCTACAGAGTGTGGTTTCGCAATCACTTCATAGAACCAAAGTGGGGAATGTCTTCGAGACACCAAGAAAACGGCGTGGCTGAGAGGTGTAACTCGTGTAAACTTTCTCTTCTGACGGCAGCCTAGTGGAGTCGTTCCACGCACCGGTCAGTTGCACTTAGAAGTTGACTTCTCGTTCAGAACGCCATGGCAAACTACTGAAGATAATATTAACTAGAAAATCACAAAGAGTTAATAGGGACTAGGTGTGAATGCAACGTTATGTAATGTCCTGTTAAATTCCCGAGAGGAGACTGGACTCAACAAGCACATCTTTAAACTTATTATCTGTTGGGATTATTGACTGACTTTGGTCTACACTCCTCTCTTCTGTCTTCCCTTCCATATATCTATTTCTTTCACTCTCTCTATTATTCCCTCAACACATACTCCGACAACAGTTCCTTTCAACGATAAGATAAAAGATTTATTAATAAAAACTATGTCTGGTGTATGTATGGATATTGTCTATGTAGTTGGTATGTTCTTCTAGTGTGGCTGCCAGATAAGATGTTGATAGATAGTCTCCGTGTCTTCTCTCGTCTCTTCTCTCAGCTAGAGTACAGGACATGACATAGATATAACAGAACGGTCTCACCCTGACAGCTCCGTCTGCTTGAGTCTGTAGATATATCCGTTTTTTATAATGAAAAAATGTTCACCACTGTATGAATGTATTTAACCCGATCACCATATGCTGTCAGCGTAAACTGAATGTTCTTTATTATCTTATAGCGTTCTTAATTCCATCCTGGAAAACACATCGAGTTTCTAGTATTCTCTATTTTGTCCTGTAAAAGTTCTACACTGGATAGTTCTTAATTGATATAGGCACTTTGTATGCACCTTGCAACTCTTCGATACTGAGTCCTTTGGGTTTTTTCTATTAGTTTAAATGATCTCTATTTTCCGTTCTCTGTCCTCCTTACTTCTTACGATGACAATTCTTTTCTTTCCTTTCCTATGCACAAGTGTCGTGCTTTATTACTTTAAAGTGCTTTCTTGTGGGTTATCAACACTGGGTGATCTTGACCACAGCCATCTGCGTTTTCCCTTAGTTGATAAGTCCCGCACTGGTATGGAAACCTGTGTGTTCTACATTTAATAATGAGATCTGTGTCTGCTTTCTCTTCCCTCCTATGTGAGTGTCTTTTCCTCCAGCCGAAATGAAAAGGCTTCCGAAAAACCCACTCTGACATAGGATAGAAGATGAACCTAACGTCTATACTATTCCTACTAATAGAAAGCAATGTTAAATGCACTTCACGCACATCTATATTCCTATGCTAAACTATACTCTAATATATTTATACCTTATAAACATCCTTTACTGAATTGGGAGTACTAATGCACCATAAATACACAAACGTTCTTCTGAACGCAGCACATCCCTTTTCATAATCCTTCTCTCCCGAAACCTAAGAAACACACTCTCCCTCACAAAGACGTAGCCACTCTTTTATCGGTCAATTTTGCCGCATAGTCCTTGACATTGCTGGACACCTCACATCCAGACTGCATTATCATTGTTAGTGGAAAATTACAGCTCTGAACCGTTTCACATCCATACCGCAATATGCTGTCCAATAATCTCTCTGCTTTAGTCGCAAACCAATTTTTCCACTCGACAGTTTACCTGTGCGGTTAGCCGGCCCCTTCTGTGTCTTGACCTATAAACACATGCGCCCGGTCACTCCTTTGTCCGTTACCCCCACTGCTTCGCTTGTTAACCCCTCCTCCACCTGGTCAGTCGGTGTATACAGTCGTCCATCTGGGAATCATTAACTCTCAGTATTTTACGACATAGGCCCCCTCTTAAGAGATTAGACCGCGTCGAATCTTTCTCACTGTAGGTTTGATTCCCATGATCCATAATCCTAGTCTTCTTCCTCCGGAGCTGGATGTCTGAATAAGAATTCTGCTCATACATTCTCCTTACCAAAGTATTCCACTGTGAAGTCCAGTTGCCGCAACAACTTCCATCACATCCACCGTGCGTTGAGCTGCTGCGAAGTAGCTATTAACATCACGTGTTGATGATATGATTGTATCCTCACATGGCTCATCTCATTATCCAGTAGGCTCTCTAATTGACACCCTACTATACTACTCACGACTGAAACTAGTGTTGGCTCCTCGCTCCTGTACGTCCGGTCGACCTACTTTCGACTTGCGTCAGCGACGGCTCACAATACAGACGGATTGTCCCATCCTGATTGTAACACTGCTTCCATGTCCTCTTGGTTTCCCCCGGCTTTGCCTCTGGGGATGTTCCACCTCGTCCTCGATGGACCGAGTCGTCTTTCCCAAATCTCCTGGACTTTTGCTCCCAGGACCATCTTGGGCGATATTGTATCTGGTCAGCCAATCTTCGGTTGGAGTCCTGGGTAATTCTCGCTTTTCCCGACGGTACCCACCCCTTCTGAACTTGGTTACCGGTGAAACTTCACTCTTGTCCTTTCCCTGACTTGTGATTTCCCTCCTCCTGTCGTTGGGTAAATCTGACCTATCACGTACTGTCCCATAGGCCCTCCTATGTTGTACTGGCGATCTCTGGTCTTCGTCTGGACTGGTAACCTTTGTCCCAATGGCTGCCATCACCATAAAGTGCGAAGCTTTGCTCCCGGATCTCTCTTCATATTTCCTAATGAGATGTCTAGGGAGATTTTTCTTCTCTTCCCCGATCCGTATTTTGTAGATGTTCTTGGACACCACCTTTTCCACAGGATAAGGTCCTTTCCATCCTACTTGGAGTAAATTGGTCTCTGCTGGACTCCACACTTCCACTTTGTCTTCCACTTTAAGAGCTAGTTTCCTCTTAATTCGCTTGTTGGGTGGTGCTCTCTGGCACTCCGAACAAGACTTCACCCACCGGCGTACATCTCCGGTCATTCCTGGCCAGCAATAATGGCCGGATATTTGCTGCAAGGTCTCTCTGACACCCATATGTCGATTCTCGCCTATGATGTGTCCAACTCTGAAGAATTTGAGGACGGTGGGGTCTCTGGAACCACCCACTGCTCGTGCAGGTTATCTCCCCTCCCAGCTCTCCGATAGAGTAGTTGATTCTTCAGAAAGTACTGTCCCCGTTCTGGTGGCTCAGCACTTCTTTGCAGCTTCCTGTAGCAAGGATGCAACGTAGTATCCTGCCTCTGGGCAGTATGCAATTCTCCTATCCCTGAGTTGTCGCACAGTGTCTCTGCCTCTTTTTCCTTCCCTTGAGATCCACTGACTACTGTTCCCTTTTGGGCTGGCTGTTTGGGCATCCCCAAAAAAACATATTTCGTACCAATGATCATTGGAAATAAGGAGTCAGATAATACAGCAGCTGGAATAATGCCCGTGACGTACCTGGATTTAATCTCCACCTTGGCGATTGGCAGCGTCATGGTAACAGCACTCCTCATTGCCGGCTGTATTTCTATGGTCTCCCCTGTAAGTTGGTCTGGGCTTACTAAGCTGGCGTCCACCACCGCTTCCCCATCCAAACCGGTATCGTAGAGACAAACAACCTGCTGGCCATTGACTTCAATAAGTTCAACCACAGGTGGTCTCTCTTGGTCCTGAGTGTCTTTCATCTCCTTGACCGTTTCCTTGCCTTCCTCTTTTAATTCCTCGAGGTTGGTTATGCAATTGGCATCGTTTGCCTTGCATCTGCAGTCCACAGTATTATGTGTTATCGACTGGCAGTGAGTGCACCCTGTTCCCTTCCTAGGTTTCCGTGTGTCCTTTTTGTTCCTTTCTCCTTCGCCGACCTCAGCCTTGTCTGTGATCACCGATGTAGGAATCACTTTGCATGCTGCGAAGTAAGAACTTTTAGGTTTCGATTCTGCAGTCTTTGGTGTTGTGAGAGGCCGCCTTGCAAAATGAACACCACTTCTCAGACCACTGTCGTTTCGCTTGAGAATTCGAGGTGCTCTGGTTTCCTACCTTCACCTTCTCTGAACTCTCCTCTGTGTGCTTTATATAAGGTTCCCCTTTTTCTCCTTCCCAGTTTTTATGTTTCTTTTTCTCTGGTTTCTCCTGACCTTTGGTTTGTGTACTTAGTTCCTCAGTTTCACCATGTACTTCCACGAATCGTTCCGCCAGCTTATTCACAACATCAATCCGTTCCGCCCCCTGTTCTCCCAAGAAGGTTCTGAGAGGTTTCGACATTTGCTTTCGCATTTGGTCTACCACCATCATCTCTTCGAGACTCTCATAATCCCTCTTGAATTCTGCCAAGTCCATCCATTTCTGGAGATAGGATTTCAGCCTCAGACTGTAGGCGGCGAATAGTTCTCCCGGCTCTCGTCTAGACGATCTAAACTTCTTCCTATACGTTTGTGCGGGTGATGTCAAAATGCTTCATCAAAGCGGCTTTTAATTCCTGTAATTATTTCCTGTCCTGGTGGTAAGCGTGTGTACACGTCGAATCCCGAACCGATTAATCCCTGGGATAGTTTAAGAGCCCATCTGCTCCGATCCAGCCCCATAGCGACTGACATTGCTGTCGAAACGAGATGCGTACTGGTCAAAAGCGTTCCTTAGACTGATCGTAGACAGCTAAGGGAAACTTCATGGCATGGTAACCATGTCCACTCATATGGGTTGCACCAGTGTGAAGAAGAATTTCCTTCCACTCCATCTATTTCTCCCTTAGTTTGTGTCTTGAGTTCTAGCTCTTTCATGCGGTTATCATGTTCTCTGATCTTTGTGGCTTCTTCTGCATCCAACTGGCCTTACGCTCCTCCCTTTCTGCTTCCAACTGGGCCTTACGCTCCTCCCTTTCCGCTTGACGAAACTCTCGCTCTCTTTCTTGTATGTAATCCGTTAGCTCGGAACCAGCTAAACCAATTGCCTCCCCGTTGGCCCTCAGTTCGGCTGTAGTTACTTTAGGAGTTGCCATAGTTACATCAGATAAGTCAGCACGTTGAGTAAAGACACCTCAAAGCAGTAAAGAATACTCACTATAAACCGATAATCTACCTAGAACCTATATCATTTATCTATGTCTATTAAATATTATTAATCTACCACACCACACAGTACATCACAACCACTCTCTCATCCACAACAGGAGATATAGGATTAAAGACTTATGTAGACGTGTGACCGTGTGACTAGGTATGTAATGTGTCTTACCACCTATCCACATTCACTCTGTCTGGAACTTTCTCACTGCAAAGTCACCAGCATTAATGAAATGTTTCTACCATAAATGTAATGGCACCATATATCCAATGGACGTCCTTCCATTAAAAGTCATCAATATATACTTCTATTTATTCCAATCAGTATCTCCCAACATGCAGGTACTCCGCTATGCCTGTGCCAATATGCAAGTACCCCTTTATGCATATGCCATGTTATGCTTTCAGGTCATATTGGTATTCTGTATGTACGTATCCCGCTCGCTCCACCAATTATGTCCTGTTAAATTCCCGAGAGGAGACTGGACTCAACAAGCACATCTTTAAACTTATTATCTGTTGGGATTATTGACTGACTTTGGTCTACACTCCCTCTCTTCTGTCTTCCCTTCCATATATCTATTTCTTTCACTCTCTCTATTATTCCCTCAACACATACTCCGACAACAGTTCCTTTCAACGATAAGATAAAAGATTTATTAATAAAAACTATGTCTGGTGTATGTATGGATATTGTCTATGTAGTTGGTATGTTCTTCTAGTGTGGCTGCCAGATAAGATGTTGATAGATAGTCTCCGTGTCTTCTCTCGTCTCTTCTCTCAGCTAGAGTACAGGACATGACATAGATATAACAGAACGGTCTCACCCTGACAGCTCCGTCTGCTTGAGTCTGTAGATATATCCGTTTTTTATAATGAAAAAATGTTCACCACTGTATGAATGTATTTAACCCGATCACCATATGCTGTCAGCGTAAACTGAATGTTCTTTATTATCTTATAGCGTTCTTAATTCCATCCTGGAAAACACATCGAGTTTCTAGTATTCTCTATTTTTGTCCTGTAAAAGTTCTTACACTGGATAGTTCTTAATTGATATAGGCACTTTGTATGCACCTTGCAACTCTTCGATACTGAGTCCTTTGGGTTTTTTCTATTAGTTTAAATGATCTCTATTTTCCGTTCTCTGTCCTCCTTACTTCTTACGATGACAATTCTTTTCTTTCCTTTCCTATGCACAAGTGTCGTGCTTTATTACTTTAAAGTGCTTTCTTGTGGGTTATCAACACTGGGTGATCTTGACCACAGCCATCTGTGTTTTCTCTTAGTTGATAAGTCCCGCACTGGTATGGAAACCTGTGTGATATACATTTAATAATGAGATCTGTGTCTGCTTTCTCTTACCCTCCTATGTGAGTGTCTTTTCCTCCAGCCGAAATGAAAAGGCTTCGAAAAACCCACTCTGACATAGGATAGAAGATGAACCTAACGTCTATACTATTCCTACTAATAGAACGCAATGTTAAATGCACTTCACGCACATCTATATTCCTATGCTAAACTATACTCTAATATATTTATACCTTATAAACATCCTTTACTGAATTGGGGAGTACTAATGCACCATAAATACACAAACGTTTCTTCTGAACCGCAGCACATCCCTTTTCATAATCCTTCTCTCCCGAAAACCTAAGAAACACCACTCTCCCTCACAAAGACGTAGCCACTCTTTTATCGGTCAATTTTGCCGCATAGTCCTTGACATTGCTGGACACCTCACATCCAGACTGCATTATCATTGTTAGTGGAAAATTACAGCTCTGAACCGTTTCACATCCATACCGCAATATCTTCTTCTTCTTCTTCTTCTTCTTCTTCTTCAGCGTTCCGAGCCAATGAGGTTCTTTGCTGCAAATACAATCTGTCTCCATTCGTCTCTCTGGTGGACCTTCTCTTGCCAGTCGTTGATTCCAAGTGCTTGTAGGTCTGTATGTATATTATCTCTCCACCGCCTTCTTGGTCTACCTCGGGGTCTACGGTCATTTATTTCCTGAGTGTAAGCGAGTTTTGTTTCCCTATTATCTTCCATTCTTTCTATATGCCCCAGCCATTGTAGTCTATTAGCCTTCATGATACCAGTGATTAGCGGGGACTTAAACAAATCATAAATGTCTTTGTTACTTCTTCTTTTCCACTCTCCACTTTGTGTATCCCTAATGGGTCCAAAGATGCGTCTTAAAATTTTGTTCTCAAAGGTTTGTAACAAGGCTTCGTCTCCTTTCGTTGTACTCCAGGTTTCAGAGCCATACAGCACAACTGGTCTGATCAGTGTTTTGTATATTGTGATTTTGTTGTTACGAGATAGCGCCTTTGATTTTAGTAGATGTTGTAGTGCATAGTATATCTTATTTCCAGAGTTGATTCTAGTTTGTATTTCTTCCCTTATGATGTTGGAGCAGTTGAAGATTGTACCCAGGTATTTGTATGTTTCCGTTCTTTTAATGGTTATATTATCTATTTGTATGTGGCCAGAGTTTTTAGCCATTCCGTCTCTTGAAATTACCATATATTCTGTCTTATCTTGGTTGATAACCAGCCCCATCTGTTGGGCTTTTTCCTTTAAGTGAGTCAATATTTCTAATGTCTTTTGTTCACTTTGCCTATAATATCTATATCATCTGCATAACCAAGCAGCTTGGATGTTCCTCCAATATCACATTCCTCCTTTACCTTCCTTACAATATGCTGTCCAATAATCTCTCTGCTTTAGTCGCAAACCAATTTTTCCACTCGACAGTTTACCTGTGCGGTTAGCCGGCCCCTTCTGTGTCTTGACCTATAAACACATGCGCCCGGTCACTCTTTTGTCCGTTACCCCCACTGCTTCGCTTGTTAACCCCTCCTCCACCTGGTCAGTCGGTGTATACAGTCGTCCATCTGGGAATCATTAACTCTCAGTATTTCACGACATGTAAACACATGCAACTGTAAAAATACAACAGTCAAAGCCATCGACCTGTGTGGTTTAGAGGTTGAGATTGTAGTTTCACAGTCCGACATACCGGGTTCACAAGTCCGCCTCCTGCCATTTGGAAACAGATGGCTTTACGTTAATACTTACAATGGTATAAAGGTCGGTCTTCTTGAAACAGTGGCAAATTACTGAAATTAAATTTGCCTGGAAAATCACCAAAAGGCAATAACTGCTGAGGTTGATTGCGATGTTATGTAAAGGACATGTATCTAGCTTGTGTATAAGCGAAGAGGACATACATGAGTGGCTTGATCAGTTTGGATAACTGGGACAGGAGCAGAGATTCCCATCAGAGACTCTAGTGATCGCGTGAGATGGTTTACTATGGTCGCCCACGCTTAACGACAAGGCACATGATGATTATAAAAGCCACTGAGGACAGCGATAGAGAAATGGCTGGCACGATTGCCTGCCCGCCCAGTGGTCCTGCGGTCGAATCTCCATTGGCGAAGGGATATTTTACAAATTGACTGCCTATATTTGGTGTCAGGAAATGCTGTAGGAGGTAAAAATGACGCTCGGGGGGGGGGGGGGGGGGATATTTGTCACATCAATCAGCGGGTAGCGCTTGGTCTGTACAAGGATGCTCGCTGCTGTATTAGTGGGGCTAGTGTTCAGGGCAGTGCTATGTTAGCAGGAAGCTAGTGTCAGGATAATGTCATGTTAGCGTGGAGCTAGTGTGGGGACAGTGTCATGTTAGCGTGGAGCTAGTGTGGGGACAATGCCATGTTAGAGTGGAGCTCGTGTTTAGGACAGTACCATGTTAGCATGGAGCTAGTGTTCAGGACAGTGCCATATTAACCTGGATAGTACTTCTGTCATTTTGCATCATCAGGACAGCAATTACAGGACGACACGTTCAGTTGTCTGCTAGTGACATTCGTTAGATTACCAGTGTTTTGTCGGTGAGACGTGACATTCGTTAGATTACTCGTGTCACGTCAGTGAAAACGTGGTATTTGTTACATTACTGGTGTCACGTCAGTGGAGATGTGACATTCGTTAGATTACTGGTGTCACGTCAAAGGAGACTGAGATTCATTAGATCACTGGTGCCACGTCATTTGAAACATGACAGTCGTTAGCTTACGCGTGACATATCAATTTGTTGGATTATGCATGCTGCATCGGTCGTGTTTGGAGACGTGACATTTGGTAGATCAATACAGTTTTTTCTTCTTCTTCTTCTTCTTCTTCTTCTTCTTCTTCTTCTTCTTCTTCTTCTTCTTCTTCTTCTTCTTCTTCTTCTTCTTCTTCTTCTTCTTCTTCTTCTTCTTCTTCTTCTTCTTCTTCTTCTTCTTCTTCTTCTCCTTCTTCTTCTTCTTCTTCTTCTTTTTCTTCTTCTTCTTCTTCTTCTTCTTCTTCTTCTTCTTCTTCTTCTTCTTCTTCTTCTTCTTCTTCTTCTTCTTCTTCTTCTTCTTCTTCTTCTTCTGCTGCGTTCATCCGGAGCGTTTTTTTCCAGACGTAATTGCTTTGTGCCTGTTTACAGCAGAGCTGCGATACTTGCGACGTTTGTAAGAGCTCCAATCTCACCAGCTGACTCTCTGAGACAGAGAGCAGTCCTAGTCCATAATCAATCACTGAGGGGATCAAGTGCTGGTATAGCGTGAACTGATGGAGAAGGGGGTCAATCCCTGGTTGGTGAACTGGATAGCAGCCGTCCTGCATTCTCGTCGGGTTGCTCTCCGTCTGGGTGCATGGACCTCAGAGCCACATATTTTAACCCTGGGACTGCCACAGGGATCTGCAGTCTCACCGGTGCTCTTTAACGTGTATACGAGCAAGATTGCAAACTTAGAAGCACCAGGGGTTGGAAGGATACTAACATTTGCAGATGATATTCTTGCATATAGGCAGGGGAGAGATAGGGAGCAAACAGCCCAGGAGCTACAGGCGACAGTAGACAAAGTGATTGACTGGTGCACTGAAATGAGTGCTGTCATCCACCAGGAAAAGGCAGCTGTTTTGTGGTGCTCTCTGGACAACAGGATTGTGAGAACTGATGTACCAAGTCTCACGATAGATGGTAGAAGCATCAACAGAGAGAACAAACTGAAGTATCTGGGAATCACATTTGACAGGAGCCTGTCCTTCAAGACCATGTGGAGACGGTTGTGACAAGGTCTCAAAAGGGACTCAATGCATTTAAAATTATGGCTGCAATAGGCACAGAGCAGAGAATGCTTTTCACACTATACCAGCACTTGATCCTCTCAGTGACTGATTATGGACTAGGACTGCTCACTGTCTCAAAGAGTCAGCTGGAGAAATTAGAGCGCATACAGAACGAAGCTATGCGGGTCATTCTGGGATGCACCAGAGACACCCCAGTGGTGTGTATGCGTTACATCCTTGGTTTGCCGACTGTTGCAGGTAGGCTCAAGGTGATGCAGGCGAAGGCATACCTCAGAGTAGCTGCAGACACAGATCACCCACTGCATGAGGCGCTGGACGCAGTTAAGGGTCAGCGACTGATAAGAGAGAAATCATGGATGGCTCAGGCGGAGGATACGATCAGACAGGTGTGCTCCTTGGAGAACATTAGGCGTGGAGAGGAGTGGGTCAGAGTGCAAGCGAAGCAGTCAGACTTGTGCAGAGTTATAATCACATTAAGCCGGGAGTGCAGGGAGTGGCCAGCTGGGGCCACGGAAGTGGAAATCCAGCAACTGATTCAGGATAATGCTCACTCGGGTGATGTGGTTATCTACACAGATGGTTCGGTGTCAAGAGGTGAGCAAAGTGGCTGGGGGTTCACAGCCAAAGCCAGTGGTCGACGTTTGGTGCAGAAGAGCCTGGTATATGATACCACAACATCCAGCTTAAGAATGGAAGTGGAGGCAGTCACTGCGGCTCTCCGCTGGATGGAGAATACGACACACACACACGTCGTGATTGTAACTGACTCAGAAAGCATGCTGACGAGGGTGAGGACGGGCAGACTTCGTGCGGAGTGGCTTTGCTTCCCTTGGAGGTCACGGGTGACAAGCATCGCCTGGATCTTTTCTCCAGGGCATGCCGGTGTGCTGGGAAATGAACAGGCGGACAGATTGGCTGGTTCGGCAAAACTTGGTGGAGTATTGATACATGACAAGGCAGACGTGGTTGCCGCCTTGTGGGAGCACGTGTACACCTCGGAGGAGCAAATGAATTGCCGTGGTCTGGCAAGAATGAGACAGCGAGAAGTGACGAGGGGATCTGGCCGACGCTCGACGCTCAGAGGAAAGGCAAGACAGACATATAATCAGATTGCTACTGGTACTATTGGTGTTGGAACTCTTCGCTGGCTGCTGAGGATGGGGACAGAGAGTTTATGGGAATGCCCCGAATGCTGTGATGTCGGTTCCTAAATTAATCAATCAATCAATCTCCATTAATGCAGTCATCAAAATATCATATCATATCTCTATGACTCTATGAAGATGTCGACGAGCTCAAGTTGACTGTTATTTTCTTTGGATTAATCAGAGTTGAATGTCTGAAGGTGAACCAAGCAAAAGAAATATAGACTCTGTTGTTTAGTGATAGCTTCATCAGATTAATTTGCTTTCTTTTGTATCACCCACCTCTTGCAGCTGCCATGTTCGTCCATTAGCCAACCAATCAGCGGCTCTGGAAGTTAGCCTCGATTTCAGCTTGATGTCCATCTTCGATGTTGACGACGTCAAACAGCAGATCTCTGTCATGGCGATGGTGACCGTTCAGTGGTAAGTTGATATTTTCCGCCGGATGTCGATTAAGGCAGGGGAAAATGGCTGAGCAAACATGGCGGAGAGACAGCAGACCTGTGAGTACAGACAGTAAATGACACGTGTACGTAACTTGGTGCTACACCCATATTTTCATTAGCCAATCAGCATTCAACGGGTGATGTGGTAAGTATAACACCGGCCGCTTTTCCTTTCAAAGACATTTCCTGGCATCCATTTTATACTGGGTGCGCCTGGGAGACAGGCAGTTATAAAAATGTGAATCAGTCCCATTGAGGATGGAACCGATGACCACCGTACTGGAAGACAAATGGTTAGCTTCTAGGCCACCGATCTGGGCTGCAGCAAGAACATAACTAAAACGTGATTCGTGCGTTTGTTATTGTAATTTATTTCATTGTTACATATTCACTTTATGTCTTTTCTTCTTCAGTTCTTACCATAATTTCATTGTGCCTGTTTACAGCAGGAGCTGCGATATTTGCGTCTCTCTCTCTGCCGACACATCCGACTTCTTCGGGCGTGTATTGACCAGTTTAGCCTTCCTGGCTTTAGAAGTGCTAGTGCCATTTAAACTGTGCCAAATCACCATCATCATCATGCGTATAGAAATGCTAGTAGCACTCAGCGTTATTTACACAACACAAAACGCACTGTCTCTATCAATCACATGACTAGTTTCCTGAAAGTGCTGCACCTTTCAACGACGATGGCAGTTTCCGGTGTGTAGGTTTTACTGGGTTACCGGTCTTATTTGTTTATTAATCGATCTATTGTTCACCAGCCTATCTGTTTTTGCCGATGTAGGTAAGCCGTTCTCCGTGGCCTAGGAGTTAACGTCTTTCTCCTTAATCCCGTATATTCTCGTGAGTAACGTAACCTGCGCGAGAATTGGTAGCGGTTCTCGCCGCGTTGGTAACTTAGGGGTATGTGAGCCGGTCGCTCAGAAAGCAATCGCAAACTACTGAGCATAATCTTGCCTAATACATCAACAGCAGCTGAAAAATGCTGATGTTGACTGCATAAAAACAAAAAAAAAAGTGGCCTTGCAGCTATACTGAAGTTGATAAATGTACATTTAGATTTGGCGTACACAGAACCGTGTTTTTTACATTTTAATTTATATATTGTTTGCTTAAAAGACCTGGCCTTTTTTTATTTCTAGACTGTTTTATTCTTGATACAGATTTTCCATCGAAACATTAGATGGTATACCTTGGGACCTTGCCGTCTTGACAGACGATAGTTTGTTACATTGTGCTTCAAAAAGCATACCAACTACAATCCATGGCAGGAGTAGAATGTGACTGATCAATTCGCACTGTAAATGATCGTCCACAATGGATGCATGTGAACACATGGTCGTTTCCACCATCAAGTACCGTCTTAAGTCTCGCACGCTCAGCACGTGTTCTATCTGCAAGCAATTTTTTCCTTTGTCTTTATTGCATGTTTGATATTTGCTCTCTATGCAACACGATCAGCGGCGACTTGCTCCAATGTGCAATATAGATGCTTGTATCAATCATGTCCCGCTTACACACATCTTTGTATCCTAGTAGAGGCCGACCCTGAGATCTCTTACCCATCTGCAATTCACCAAAAAATGTCCTTTGGTATTCTACCATCATCCATCCTCCTAACATGTCCTATCCATCTAAGTCTACGAAGACTGAGCATGGAATACACCGTCACACAACCTGATCTTTCCAATACTTCAGTATTTGTGATTTTGTCTTGCCACTTAATGCCAATGTATCAAGAAGAGATAAGATCTGAAATGAAGAAATCAGGACTAAAGTGAGGGTTGTAGCTGCACTAGATTTTATTAAAAGGCAGCAAGTCAAATGGTTTGGCCATGCAAGTAGGTTACACACTAACATTATACCACAACAAGTAATGATGTACAGACCAGAGGGAAGCAGAGGAGGAAGTCGACCACGTAAATGATGGACGCAGGGAATAACAGAGTCCGTGGGAATATCGACACATGAAGCCCATAAGCGGGCACTCTCCCGCTGTTTATACTTCACCTCGCCACCGCAAGCTACAAGAGGAACTAGATGAGATGAGATGAGACTTAATACCAAGTATTCTTCGCAGACACCGCATATGAAAGCTGTTTAAACGTTTCTCTTGGTGTGAGTAAGTTGTCCAGGTTTCACTGCCATAAAGAAGAGTACTAAGGACAGGGCTTGATAGACGAGGATTTTTGTTTTGACATGTGATACTGGCGTCTTATTTCATGTGTGTTTATTTCACTGTGTGTTTTCTCATATATGTGCAGGTTTCGAGTCCTGTGCATAGTTACTCAATCATCATCACGTGCCCTGCCAGCTGGCGTAGGCTTCAACGCACCTCCATATATCTTGACTGCTGGTGCTCGCAGTCAGTTCTGCCGAAGATATCCTGATATCCCTCTATGCCAGCCTCTTAGTCACCCAGCCTCACAGTCACCCAGCCTCACAGTCACCCAGCCTCTCGTCCCTCTCCCCAAGCCTCATTTCTCACTGACCTCTTCTGCTTCTTCTCCCATTGACCTTTCCAGTCGTCACGAAATGTTCCAGTGCCTCTCTGTGTGTATCACGTGACCAAAGAACACAGTTGTCTGTCCACTTCTTATATGTGTATACAATGTTCTACTTTCACTACCCACTTCTAAGCAGCCGATGTTAATGACTCTGGTATTCCTACATGTCTCAAGTACAACATATAGGCTGCTACCATGCTGCTAATATGTTCGTTCATGATTCCAGACAGGGATGCTTTGTGAAGAGTGGCAGCTTCAGTTCAACAATCAAATATAGTGAGCATCTGTGGAATTTTCACCCCAAGGACATGCTGGTGTGGTGGGGAACGAGCAGGCGGACAGATTGGCTGGGTCTGCACCACTTGGTGGGGTATTGGTGCATGATAAGGCAGATGTAGTCGGGGCCCTTTTGGGTCTTGTGTATGGTGCAGAAGAACAGATAGATTATCACTGCTTGGAGAGAATGGCGATCTGAAGAGGATAGTGCTGTAGGGAGTGACCAGAGGATCTGGCCCACACTCAAAACTCCGAGGAAAGGCCAGACGGACACATAATCAGATAGCTACTGGTACTATTAGGATTGGGACTCTTCGCTGCCTGTTAAAAATGAGGACAGAGCACTAAGGGAATGTTCCTAGCGCAGTGATGTCGAGTTCTTGACAAAACTCAATTCAACTGTTCCATTAGTCACTGTCATACTACAGACAAGGTTATACATGCATTTCAATAATCTATTTCTGACACTTAATAACAGTGACTTATTCAATAGGACACTTATGATTTTCTTTTTAAATATAACGTTTCCTCTGTACCAATATTACAAGGTAATGTGCTAAAACAAAATACAACTCCATTTGTTTAAAAGCAATCATTCAATCTTTCCAGGAAGGATAAAAACCTGGTTTGGAATGCGTCCGACTACGGTGGAATCAACCGGATGTTCTTCAAACACGAGCAAATATGGTCGCCTGAAGTATACGTGGAGTCAGGTGACAACAGCGTCATCCTCTTTACATTGCCTACCCAGCATTCAGTGCGCTCAGATGGCAGAGTGACCTTCACCTCTGTGGGAAACGTCCAATCGCCGTGTAGCTTGGACCTGACCTGTTTTCCTTACGACAGGCAGACTTGCAAGTTCCGGTTCTCTGTTCTAGACTCGACGCTTAAAGAGATTAACCTAACGTTTGGACTCAAGGGCGTCACAAAATCCCAGACGCTGGTGGAGAACGGGGAGTGGGCTGTGTATGGCACCGACTCTGATATCAGCTTTCGGGAAGACGGAGATGAAGTGCATCCAAGTGCCGAGGCCATTGTGAGAATAAAAAGGCGATCAACGTACTACATAATTAACATCGTTGTACCGGCCATTGCTATAGCCATCTTGAGCCTGCTGACCTTCGGGGTGCCTGTGGAGTCCGGGGAGAGGTTGGCGTATGCATTGACCATCCTCTTGTCATTGTCCGTGTACATCACTTACATCGGCAGCATCATGCCCATGTACTCCGTCAACATGCCTATCATCTTCTATCTCCTGCTGGGACTGTTCATGATGAGCTCCTTGTGTGTGGTCATGACAGTGATGGTCATCGCCCTCCGCTGGAGCCATGTCGTTTGTGTCGAGGACAATGAAAAGACTATTTCAGTATTTGGGGTCCGTTTTAAAATTAAGAGATCTCTCAAGGTCAACAACCTGGCATTAAGATGCTCTTGTCGATTTCGGCGTCTCAGGAAGACTAGCTCTTCATCTCCAGAAAGGAAAATAACTTCCGGGCCAGGTCAACGGGAATTGTGGGAGCTCGAGAATAGCAAATTGTATACAATAGACAGGCAGGAAAGCGATCCAGGAAGCCAAAGATCATTTTCATTTCGATTCGCTCCCGATGACTTGGTGGGGATACGAACCAAGACATCAGCTGACGAGAAGGGCCACCTGCAGGCACTAGCAGACAGAGAATTAAACAACTTTACCGAAAAGTCTGACGGGAATCATCAGGAACAGACAACAGACCCAGACATTTTGTATATCTGTAATCAGTTGAACTTGTACAGCTTTCTTGCGCTGGTCCTATCTTTCGTCATTCTCTTGTCTTTCGTGTTCGTACAGCTGCATCACCAGATTCTCCCCGATTAGCTATAGACAGCCGCAGTCAGCTCCGGTATCTGCTTCATTCCAGGTGGTCTTCATAGGCTCATGTCTCATGCATTCACCGCTTGCTTTGGTTATGGTTATGGATAAGGATCATTGTCATTACACGTTTGTACTTTTACGAGTATAAGTCTTCTGCTTGCATGTAACATGGAGAATAGCACTGCAAAGGTCGATCTCCTTAATATTGCAGTGCACTATCTCCCTGGCAGTACAAGAACACCATCTCCTTAGTACAGTACAAGGAGACTATTATTACAGTGACCGATCTCCTAGCAGAAGCGATGACCCAAGCTAGTACTCGTACGATGAGTCTGTCGTGGTTGAGTAGCGCGTCACCGAGAGATCAGACTGTTCGCCGGATCTATCGTTGGACGTGTCTTCAATCTCCGAGATGGCTCGGGGTTTTAATAAACAACTCCTGCCTGCAAACATTGTTGCAACTACTTGGGCGTGGCATCTTTATTTCTGGCCCTGGAACACTGGTATCTCACTCTACACCGGCAACGGGCGTCGATGTCGTAGCACACACACACACACACACACACACACACACACACACACACTTCTTGCTGCTTTGCCGACGTGTCTATATGTTAGAGCTTTGCCGACGTGTCTATATGTTAGAGCTTTGCCGACGTGTCTATATGTTAGAGCTTTGCCGACGTGTCTATATGTTAGAGCTTTGCCGACGTGTCTATATGTTAGAGCT
>JACEFZ010025235.1:0-22500 GCA_014155875.1 Cepaea nemoralis | reverse complement strand
AAGCGAGCGAGGGCCAAAAAAAAGTGGAAGATAAATTCTATGGACCACTGAGTGAACTAAAACATACAGTAAAATATATACAACAGACAACATTGCAGATACAGACAATACATTTCAAACGAATGAAAAACTAAGAAGACATTAAACATATTACGCTTTGTCATGCTATTACAAAATATAGAAATAACATATCTTCAAGGCTTTAGGTGGATCCACAGTCTAGGCCACGCAGAGGTCTGAGGTCACACTAGAGTTCATGTTCTGGCTTCAAGTGCTAACATTGTTGTACACAGATTGTCACATAGAGTGTGGAATGTAGATTGTCACAGTAATGGTTGAATAAATCCGAAATGTGTGACTATGGACATTTATGACAATAGCCAACACTGCCACGGACAAGGCCAATATAGTTGTATTCACAATTAGTGCAGCTCGAAAACAGCACTCCTTCAGTCTGATATCTTCTAGAACAGCGTTTTTTCTCAACCTTTTTTTTTTCATCATATGTTCAGAATGTCATTCCCCCCGCCTTCGTATTTCCTCCCTATAAATTCCCCCCACCCTCGGGCCCCTACACAGTATATGTAAAAATGGAAGCTAAATTTAATAACACATACTAGAACAAGTCTAGACGTCAACATAACATGTAATGTGCGAGTCTACTTACGTTATAACACGAATTTCATAAGGGCAAGAAGTACAGAACAGTAAAGTATGGAGGGGAAAATAATATCTAGTTATCGGTTCTTGCATTAACGCGATCTTGAAATAATCTTAATCCCCCCCCCCCCCCCCACCCCTACGGAAACCCTAAAATGCCCGTCATTCTATATAATAAATAAATCCGTTGCTACTACACAATGTTATGACCTTTTTACATTCCTTACAGTTATCGCCGTCCCTTGTCCAGGTCTCCTATTGAATCACTAATTGGTTCACGGATTTGTTAATTTGAAAAGCTCTTAAAACATTTGTTTTATCTTATCAGCGGAAAAACAGAAGCCGACTGTTGTGAGCAGGGGAGACTACTATATATGTGGTCACTTAATTCACTAAAAGGGAGTTAAGCTGCACAAAATCATTTAGTTAAAAGGAAAATGTGGAGCAACGGTATGACAGCATCTAGCGCACGATCATGCTGGCCGGTTTATCTGAGTTCAAACCCTTATAAAAGGGGGATGTTCTTATAGGCTGTCAAGCTCAGCCCTTCATCATTATTGTAACAGAGCGGCAATCCCGATCAGTATGCAATTAAAGCAGATGTAGAGACACTCCATAACAGAACACCTACCTGCTCTAAGTTAGATGCCCTACAGCGATATAGTGGGGCATAATTAATGCCGTTTTTTTGCAAGCAGAGTATGTGTTATCTCAACCAAAAAAGCACTTAAGATCAAACACCTAGGCGAAATCCTTCAACATCCAGAAAAAAACACCCTTTAGCGCAATATTACATTGGAATTAGGCTTTCCTATTTAAAACCTAACAGGAATACATCTTCACACTATCTTGGCACTCTGCTAGTATTTTGCAAAAACATGTATTTCAGCCATTAAAGGACACGAACAATTACTGCATAAGAAAACACACACTATCTACAAGCATTTAGCTAACCTACAAGCAACTCCAGTACATCTCAGAATTAAAGAGGGTATAGATATTTTATAACAGATTACACCGAAACTTTCTCTAATATTCACAACAAGCAAATAACTCCAAAAAGCAAGGGGAGTTACATATAGGCGCATTTACAACATGACTCCAACAACAGAGAGAAACAGCAAAAATACCAAAACAAACACTACAGTGTCACCTTTGTAGAAACAAAAGGACAGAACTATTACGAATGCAAAACAATCATGCCAGCCAATAATAATCTCCCACGAAACATTCTAAACCCTCATACAAAACAAAGAACAAGTGTTCACAATGCAATCATGATGAATTCCATGCCTTACTCCCCACAAGGCAGGTCTCCCTGGCGAAGGTGTTTAAGACACTGTTAGTAATCCCGTATACCCATGTATGAAACACAGCTGCGCAAGTTTCGGCAACGAATCGTGTCGCGTTGGTTTCTTAAGGAAAGGTATGTGAGCCAGTCGTTCCGAAAGCAATGGAAAACTACTGCACTTAAAACTTGCCAAGACATCAACAGGAGATTAAAATTGTTGGTTTTGACTGCAATGTCCAATAAATAGGATATGCCAACAACAAAAATTCCATACGAGACACCCACACAAAGCTACTTGTTCTTGTTCTATTCACAGAGTACATAAATCTCATATGGACATTAAGAAACAAAGATTATATAATTATACTCGTCGCTCGCGGATTGGGCTAAACAAACATATTACAGCACCCATCGCCCGCTCATTGGTCTAAACATGCAGACCAAAGCACCTATAACCCGCTCATTGGTCTAAACATACAGACCACAGCACCCATCGCCCACTCATTGCTCTAAACATACAGACCACAGCACCCACAACCCGCTCATTGGTCTAAATATACAGACCACAGCACTCATCGCCAGCTCATTGGTCTAAACATACAGACCACAGCACCCATTGCCCGCTCATTGGTCTAAACATACAGATCACGTTACCCGTCGCTAGCTGCTTGGTCTAAACATACAGATCACATTACCCGTCGCTCATTGATTGGTCTAAACATACAGATCACGTTACCAATTTGCTCGCTGATTGGTCTAAACATACAAACCACAGCACCCGTCACTCGCTGATTGGTCTAAACATACAGATCACGTTACCCGTCGCTCGCTGATTAGCCTAAACATACAGATCACGTTACCAATGTGCTTGCTGATTGGTCTAACCATACAGATCACGTTACCAATGTGCTCGCCGATTGGTCTCAACATACAGATCACGTTACCAATGTGCTCGCTGATTGGTCTAAACATACAGATCACGTTACCAATGTGCTCGCTGATTTGTCTAAACATACAGATCACGTTACCAATGTGCTCACTGATTGGTCTAAACATACAGATCACGTTACCAATGTGCTTGCTGATTGGTCTAAACATACAGATCACGTACACACACACACACACACACACACACACACACACACACACACACACACACACATCGTGATTGTAACTGACTCAGAAAGCATGCTGACGAGGGTGAGGACGGGCAGACTTCGTGCGGGGTGGCTTGCTTCGCTTCGGAGGTCACAGGTGACAAGCATCGCCTGGATCTTTTCTCCGGGTATGCCGGTGTGCTGGGAAATGAACAGGCGGACAGATTGGCTGGCTCTGCAGAACTTGGTGGAGTATTGATACATGACAAGGCAGACGTGGTTGCGGCCTTGTGGGAGCACTTGCACATCTCGGAGGAGCAAATGGATTACCATGGTCTGGCAAGAATGAGACAACGAGGAGTGACGAAGGGATCTGGCCGACAGCTCAACGCTCAAGAGAAAGGCGAGACGGACTTATAATCGGATTGCTACTGGTACTATTGGTGTTGGAACTCTTCGCTGGCTGCTGAGGATGGGGACGGAGCACTTATGGGAATGCCCGAATGCTGTGATGTCGATTCCTAAATCAATCAATCAATCAATCAATCAATACAGATCACGTTACCAATGTGCTCGCTGATTGGTCTAAACATACAGATCATGTTACCAATGTGCTCGCTGATTGGTCTAAACATACAGATCACGTTACCAATGTGCTCGCTGATTGGTCTAAACATACAGCTCATGTTACCAATGTGCTCGCTGATTGGTCTAAACATACAGATCACGATACCAATGTGCTCGCTGATTGGTCTAAACATACAGATCCCGTTACCAATGTGCTCGCTGATTGGTCTAAACATACAGGCCTAGCCCCATCTCCCCATTCGACATGGCATGGAAACCTAATCTGTGTTTTGTTCCATTGTTAGCTTTGAACCCGAGCATAATCCACACATATTCTACTATTACCAGTAGTTCCTACAACTAGGGAGAGCGCTGAACTGAAGTTAGCGTGTGGATTAACTTTCCCTGTTACCATGTCCCGCGCCATCAAGCACACCCACTCTGACTTCTGAGGTACTTTTAATTGAAATCCCAAAGACATGGGGCGGGACTTCAACGTTTTAGTCCAGCTGACCAGTTTGTAGCTTGTTATGATGATAATGTTTTTGCTGATGATGATGATGACGACGTCGACGATGATAATGATGTTTTTGCTGAATGATGATGATGATGATGATGATGATGATGATGATGATGATGATGATGATGATGATGATGATGATGATGATAATGATGATGAGGATGAGGATGATGATGATGGTGAAGGTGTTGATGATAATGGTAGTTGTGGTGATGTTGATGATGATGATGACGATGATGATGATGATGATGATGATGATGATGATGATGATGATGATGATGATGATGATGATGATGATGATGATGATGATGATGATGATGATGACATGGTGAGTCATCAATCAACGATATTCTGATAACGAGGCCATTACTTTACAGATAACACAAGAGCAATTACTCTTGCTGTCCGTGTTAAAAGCAAAATGAATGACTTCCCTGTCGCCGCCATCATTTAAACAATTTTTCCACCATAGTCTCATCTATCTCCGCAGTCTCAAATCCGGTTAAAACCTTTCTGTTTTTCTATAGCAACCGTTTGTTTGCTTAGCAACCGTTGTATGTGGATTTCTGGATATTGTCTGCTGTATTTCTTTCTGTACTGTTACAGTACACCGCATACTCTCACACACACGCACACTCACATAGACAAACTCACGCACAAACAGACACGCGAGCTCTCTCACACACACGCACACACACATAAACATAGAGACATTTTCTTTCTGTCCTATTCGTTCTCTCTCCCTCTCTGACTCTGACTCTCTTACTCTCTCTCTCTCTCTCCTCTCTCTCTCTCTCTCTCTCTCTCTCTCTCTCTCTCTCTCTCTTACTCTCTCTCTCTCTTTCTCACACTTCTCTTTCTCACCCCTCACTCTTATTCCATCTTTTACTCTCTCTCTCTCTCTCTCTCTCTTCTCTCTCACACCTCTCTCACTTCTCCCATTTTTCCTCTCTCTCTCTCTCTCTCTCTCTCTCTCTCTCTCTCTCTTTCTCTCTCTCTCTTTCTCTCTCTCTCACACTTCTCTTTCTCACCCCTCACTCTTATTCCATCTTTTACTCTCTTCTCTCTCTCTCTCTTCTCTCTCTCTCTCTCTCTCTCTCTCTCTCTCTCTCTATCTCTCTCTCTTCTCTCTCTCTCTCTCTCTCTCTCTCTCGCGTCCTGACAGTTCTGCTTTTAGCAGATTCGCGCAAGTCCTGGGCGGGAAGGATTACTGCCTCCATTAGTAGCTTGACAACTCCTCCATCCTCAAAAGACAGATTGTGTCGGGAGCTACTTGTGTTCACAATTTGATTAACCTGTCTGGTCGACCCGTCACAGTTGCTGTGGGTTGGAATCAGGGTGACCAGATCGCCGTGATCAAAAGAAGCCAAGTCACGAAATAAAAAAGCCAAAATAAAGCCAACCATTGTCCAGTAAAAACTGATTTCCAATTTCAGTGTTAATCACATTAAATATATTCTCACATGTTGCCTCCAGAACTGGAATCAAACCTAGAAAACTAGTAGTAATTTCATTTCTTTTATCACTGAGGTATCTAACTAAAATGCACAAATACTTTTGGGTCGAGACATCAGTGGACTCATCAATGATGAGTGCATACTTCTTGTTTTGCAGATCTAGAATTAGATCAGATCTTAGAGACGGTGAAACAACATTTTTTATTAGTGATATGCACTTCGTTCGGTGCAAGTTTTATCTGACCAAGAGTGCTGTCACATCCATGGGCTACCATTATTTCACCTAAGTGACCGATGGTGTGTATGGCACTATGGCAGGCCATGCTAACTATTGCTAACAGCAATTTGTAACTCTGCTAATTTGACTTTATCATCAAATTTCTTGCTTATTGTCACCACTGAAAGTGTTTTTTGTAAAGAAGATGGCGCGCTCCGCTTGTGTTTTTCTGTTGCATGATTTGCGAGATTTGAAAATCTTGGAACAATATTACAATGGCACAATTGGCAATATGCCTGTTCAGAACCGTTAGTGGATTTCTTGAGCCACACAAATGTCTTTTCCCTTTGATCATTATATTTCCGATTAGTATCATAAGATGGTTTCCACTTTGGCATGATAATAGGCTCAGTCAATAATAAGAAATACTTGCGACTTGCGATTGCGATGAAAGTATAAATTAATTTGAAAACTGAACTAAACAGTAAGCTGCGCAGTGTGTCAGTGCGCATAGAACATGACCAGTACGAAAACCATACGCCAAGCTTATCGTTTTGCATTTGTTTTAGCTAAAAAATAGTAAAACAAGACAACAATTAACTTGAAAAATTCAAAAAGAGGCATATGCCATTACAAAAAGTCCAAAAAGCCAAGAAAAAGCCAAAAAGCCAAACTGATTTTCTGACGCCAAACCCGTTTTAAAAAAGCCAAATTTGTCAAATTTGGCTTCAAAAAAGCCAATCTGGTCACCCTGGTTGGAATGTTGTCTTCAGTATCACGTGATGCATTGTCATTGGTTGTAATATTTTCATCAACACTACACGATACCTTGTCATTGTTGTAATATTTTCATCAAGACTATATGATACCTTGTCATTGTTGTAATATTTTCATCAACACTATATGATACCTTGTCATTGTTGTAATATTTTCATCAACACTATATGATACCTTGTCATTGTTGTAATATTTTCATCAAAACTATATGATACCTTGTCATTGTTGTAATATTTTCATCAAAACTATATGATACCTTGTCATTGTTGTAATATTTTCATCAACACTATATGATACCTTGTCATTGTTGTAATATTTTCATCAACACTATATGATGCATTGTCTTTGGTTGTGATGTTGTCATCATTCACACATTATGTATTGCTGTTTTAGTGGTAATGCTTTTATCTATACTGCATTATGTGTTGGTGCAGTTAGGTGTAATATGTTTATCTATACTACATTATGTGTTGGTGCGGTTAGTTGTAATGCTTTCCCCTATACTATATTATACAAATTTGCTTGAGAAGGAAGGTACATTCAGATGTAGCCAGCCCTCAGGTTTCGGTGTAAATTATAAATGTGTGCATATCTTTTACAGGACATCGCTGTCAACATCAGCATCTTTCTGCTGATTGTTGATTTCTTGGCAAGATTACGCTCAGTAGTTTGCCATTGCTTTCTGAGCGGCCGGCTCACATACCCCGTAAGTTACCGACGCGGTTAGAACCACTACCGATTCTCGCCGTCGTCACGTTACTCACGAGAATATACGGGATTACGGAGAAAGTCGCTAACACCTAGGCCAGGAAGACCGGCTCAGGTTTCGGTAATGCGAGCTAAATGGTTTGGCCATGTACACGACACCAAAGAGCAATTGACCCGCCACACAGAAAATAGATGACTGCATCAAGTAGATGACTGCATCAAGTAGATGACTGCATCAAGTAGATGACTGCAGCAATTGGATGACTGCATCAAGTAGATGACTGCAGCAAGTAGATGACTGCAGCAATTAGATGACTGCATCAAGTAGATGACTGCATCAATTAGATGACTGCAGCAAGTAGATGACTGCAGCAATTAGATGACTGCATCAAGTAGATGACTGCAGCAATTTGATGACTGCATCAAGTAGATGACTGCAGCAAGTAGATGAATGCATCAAGTAGATGATTGCAGCAATTTGATGACTGCATCAAGTAGATGACTGCAGTAAGTAGATGATTGCAGCAATTAGATGACTGCATCAAGTAGATGACTGCATCAATTAGATGACTGCAGCAAGTAGATGACTGCAGCAATTAGATGACTGCATCAAGTAGATGACTGCATCAATTAGATGACTGCAGCAATTAGATGACTGCATCAAGTAGATGACTGTAGCAAGTAGATGACGGCAGCAAGTAGATGACTGCAACAATTAGATGACTGCATCAAGTAGATCACTGCATCAATTAGATGACTGCAGCAAGTAGATGACTGCAGCAATTTGATGACTGCATCAAGTAGATGACTGCAGCAAATAGATGAATGCATCAAGTAGATGATTGCAGCAATTTGATGACTGCATCAAGTAGATGACTACAGCAAGTAGATGATTGCAGCAATTAGATGACTGCATCAAGTAGATGACTGCAGCAAGTTAGATGATTGCAGCAATTAGATGACTGCATCAAGTAGATGACTGCATCAATTAGATGACTGCAGCAAGTAAATGACTGCATCATGTAGATGATTGCATCAAGTAGATGACTGCAGCAAGTAGATGACTGCAGCAAGTAGATGACTGCAGCAAGTACATTACTGCAGCGAATAGAAGACTGCATCAAGTAGATGACTGCATCAATTAGATGACTGCAGCAAGTAGATGACTGCAGTAAGTAGATGACTACAGCAAGTAGATGACTACAGCAATTTGATGACTGCATCAAGTACATTACTGCAGCGAGTAGATGACTGCAGCAAGTAGATGACTGCATCAAGTAGATGACTGCATCATGTAGATGACTGCATCAATTAGATGACTGCATCAAGTAGATGACTGCATCAAGTAGATGACTGCAGCGAGTAAATGATTGCAGCAATTATATGACTGCAGCAAGTAGATGACTGCAGCAAGTAGATGACTGCAGCAAGAAGATGACTGCAGAAAATAGACGACAGCAGCAAGTAGATGATAGCAGCAAGTAGATGACTGCAGCAAGTAGATGACTGCAGCAAGTAGATGACTGCAGCAAGAAGATGACTGCAGAAAATAGATGACAGCAGCAAGTAGATGATAGCAGCAAGTAGATGACTGCAGCAAGTAGATGACTGCAGCAAGCAGATAACTGCAGCAAGTAGATGATTGCAGAAAATAGATGACTACTTCAAGTAGATGACTGCAGAAAGTAGATGACTGTAGCAATTAGATGACTGCAGCAAGAAGATGAATGCAGCAAGTAGATGGCTGCATCAAGTAGATGACTGCAGCGAGTATATGACTGCAGCAAGTATATGACTGCAGCAAGTAGATGATTGCAGCAAGTAGATGACTGCAGCAAATAAATGACTGCAGCAAGTAGATGACTGCAGTAAGTAGATGACTGCAGCAAACAGATGACTGCAGCCGGCAGATGACTGCAGCAAGTAGATGACTGCAGTAAGTAGATGACTGCAGCAAACAAATGACTGCAGCAAGTAGATGACTGCGTCACGTAGATGACTGCAGCAAACAAATGACTGCAGCAAGTAGATGACTGCAGCAAGTAGATGACTGCAGCAAGTAGATGACTGCAGCCAGTGAACATGGAGGTTCCTCGTTCACATCTAAAGCGAACCTTTACAAGTGGTGTTAGACTCATATTGTAGAGCCCAGACGGCACTAGCTGGGTCAGTCCTCGGGATGGCCTCGGTCGCCTGTACTGCCCCAGATATGTTCTTGTACTGCTGAGGCCGACTAGGGGCCCATGTCCATGTTTTTATTCGACATTAGCCTGATGCGGATCACACCCAAGACCACTGTTAGGGAAGGCGAGTACCTGGCTACCTGCCAGCCACCCATGCTACCCGACTTCTTGTCAGCCACCCACGCTACCCGACTTCTTGTCAGCCACCCACGCTACCCGACTTCTTGTCAGCCACCCACGCTACCCGGCTACCTGGTAGCGACCCACGCTACCCGACTTCTTGTCAGCCACCCACGCTACCCGACTTCTTGTCAGCCACCCACGCTACCCGACTTCTTGTCAGCCACCCACGCTACCCGACTTCTTGTCAGCCACCCACGCTACCCGACTTCTTGTCAGCCACCCACGCTACCCGACTTCTTGTCAGCCACCCACGCTACCCGACTTCTTGTCAGCCACCCACGCTACACGGCTATCTGGTAGCCACCCACGCTACCCGACTTCTTGTCAGCCACCCACGCTACCCGACTTCTTGTCAGCCACCCACGCTACCCGACTTCTTGTCAGCCACCCACGCTACCCGACTTCTTGTCAGCCACCCACGCTACCCGACTTCTTGTCAGCCACCCACGCTACCCGACTTCTTGTCAGCCACCCACGCTACCCGACTTCTTGTCAGCCACCCACGCTACCCGACTATCTTGTCAGCCACCCACGCTACCCGACTTCTTGTCAGCCACCCACGCTACCCGACTTCTTGTCAGCCACCCACGCTACCCGACTTCTTGTCAGCCACCCACGCTACCCGACTTCTTGTCAGCCACCCACGCTACCCGACTTCTTGTCAGCCACCCACGCTACACGGCTATCTGGTAGCCACCCACGCTACCCGACTTCTTGTCAGCCACCCACGCTACACGGCTATCTGGTAGCCACCCACGCTACCCGACTTCTTGTCAGCCACCCACGCTACCCGACTTCTTGTCAGCCACCCACGCTACCCGACTTCTTGTCAGCCACCCACGCTACCCGACTTCTTGTCAGCCACCCACGCTACCCGACTTCTTGTCAGCCACCCACGCTACACGGCTATCTGGTAGCCACCCACGCTACCCGACTTCTTGTCAGCCACCCACGCTACACGGCTATCTGGTAGCCACCCACGCTACCCGACTTCTTGTCAGCCACCCACGCTACCCGACTTCTTGTCAGCCACCCACGCTACCCGACTTCTTGTCAGCCACCCACGCTACCCGACTTCTTGTCAGCCACCCACGCTACATGGCTATCTGGTAGCCACCCACGCTACCCGACTTCTTGTCAGCCACGCACGCTACCCGACTTCTTGTCAGCCACCCACGCTACCCGACTTCTTGTCAGCCACCCACGCTACCCGACTTCTTGTCAGCCACCCACGCTACCCGACTTCTTGTCAGCCACCCACGCTACCCGACTTCTTGTCAGCCACCCACGCTACCCGACTTCTTGTCAGCCACCCACGCTACCGACTTCTTGTCAGCCACCCACGCTACCCGACTTCTTGTCAGCCACCCACGCTACACGGCTATCTGGTAGCCACCCACGCTACCCGACTTCTTGTCAGCCACCCACGCTACCCGACTTCTTGTCAGCCACCCACGCTACCCGACTTCTTGTCAGCCACCCACGCTACATGGCTATCTGGTAGCCACCCACGCTACCCGACTTCTTGTCAGCCACCCACGCTACACGGCTATCTGGTAGCCACCCACGCTACCCGACTTCTTGTCAGCCACCCACGCTACCCGACTTCTTGTCAGCCACCCACGCTACCCGACTTCTTGTCAGCCACCCACGCTACCCGACTTCTTGTCAGCCACCCACGCTACACGGCTATCTGGTAGCCACCCACGCTACCCAACTTCTTGTCAGCCACCCACGCTACCCGACTTCTTGTCAGCCACCCACGCTACCCAACTTCTTGTCAGCCACCCACGCTACCCGACTTCTTGTCAGCCACCCACGCTACCCGACTTCTTGTCAGCCACCCACGCTACCCGACTTCTTGTCAGCCACCCACGCTACACGGCTATCTGGTAGCCACCCACGCTACCCGACTTCTTGTCAGCCACCCACGCTACCCGACTTCTTGTCAGCCACCCACGCTACCCGACTTCTTGTCAGCCACCCACGCTACCCGACTTCTTGTCAGCCACCCACGCTACACGAGTATCTGGTAGCCACCCAAGCTACCCGACTTCTTGTCAGCCACCCACGCTACACGGCTACCTGCCAGCCACCCACGCTACCCGGCTACCCGCAAGCCACTCACGCTACCTGCATGTAATAATATTGAAATGTTACATATAACCTATTCTGCTATTTGGCAGCGAATCATGGAAAGTGGATGAACAAATTAGGATGAGCTTGGAAGTATCGGAGATGTGGTTCCTGAGACGAATGTTGGGAATTCCTAGGAAAGTAACGATTGCCCTGGAGTAGGCTAATGAAACTAGAACAGTATACACGACTTTAAGAAATGAAACAATATCAGAAATGAAGTAGTTATCACAATGATAGTTTGTACCGTAATACGATAATTGTTCTTGGTACCGCAACGGTAATTTTGTTTTTGTTTTTTAATGCAGTCACATTACATACTTGCGCACATACATTTGTTTTAATAGTGATTGTGTTTTCAATATCAATCAATCAATCAAGTGCCGTTTCCACAATGAAGGTTGGCTGCAATGGATTTCCAACACTGTCTGTCTCTCGCCTTGACTGTACATTCTGTCAGGCTGATGTTCGTCCATCTCTTGATGTTATCCTTCCCACTTGTATCGTTGTCTACCTCTTTCTCGCTTGCCCTCAACCTTGCCTTCCAGTATGGTTTTTATAAGAGTATCATGTCTTTTAACGTGGCCATAATATTTCTCTTGTCTCCTCTTTATTTCTTTCTTCCTCTTCTTCTTCGTTCATCCGGAGGTTTTTTTTTTCGGATGTGATTGCGTTGTGACTGTTTACAGCAGAGCTGCGTTCTTGCGCCGTTAGGCCGACACATCCGACTTCTGCGGGCATTTGTTGACCGGGTTAACCTTCCAGGGGCTTTATTTCTTTCATCAACCCTCTCTTCATTGCCAGTTTTTCTAGGACCTCTGCATTTGATTGTTTTTGTTTCCATGAAATACGACTTATTCTTCTGTATATCCACATCTCCAGGGCATCTATTCGGCTTTCTAGTCGATTGTTCAATGCCCAGGCTTCCGCGCCATACAGTAGCGTTGACTATACGTTGCATTTGACATGCGGGAGTCGAGAGAAATGAACGAGCTGATAAACTGGCTAGCTCTGCACCCCCTGTAGATGGCCAGCCCATGGATAGTTCCGATGTTATTAAGGTCCTTAAAGATAGGGCGAGAACAGAAGACTTTGACGTCAGTGATTCCACATCGCTGTCCAGGATGAAAGACTTGGGAGTAAGAATCGGCACAGCCAGACGCGAGAGGTACATCGGGAAAACAAAGCGCCTCGTCAACCAACACAGAACTGGGACTATTAGCCACCGGACGCTGATGCATATGCTGGGGGGAGGATCTGAGCACCTATGGACACTCCGGAGTGCAATGAAGATGCCCCAACTGATAACTGATAACTGCATTTGACAATTCTTATTTTTATTGCGTTATTAATCTCTTTAGTTTTAAATATAAACAGGCGTAATAAAATGCATCTACAAAATGGGCCCCAAATACCAAGACTCGCGATGGGTGGAGATATATGAACGCCTACATCGGTCGGCAGGACACATGATGAATAAAGTACACGAAGGAACTATTTACACATTTTAAATAATTGCAACACGGCTAAACGGGTGTTTACAGTATCTTATCGCGCGTGCGCAGTACATTAAATCTGGGAAATTAACACCGCAGACCACACTAATTGCGGGAGTGTGTGACTAAACACGGCCTGGTCGATACATCCCGCCTAGACATTGCCACTGATCGCGCGGATACACCGAGAACAGAGCGTGAGTGTGACAAGGGCACTCTCTGGACAAACAGAAATATTTAAAGCTGTCTTTTACGGCACTCACCATTGTAAATATCGTTGAGTTGTCAGAAATTAGCGTGCCACCCACCGGGCCAGTCAGATAAGGTACTCATTCTGCTGGAGGCGTATATATTCGGGAGGCGCATTGCTAGGTGCAGTTATTTCCAGTTATGTGGGGAGATACATGCAAGTGGAGGACGCTGTTTCTAGTGCGCCTGTTTCTGCCCGCCATGGGAGACGCCACTGAGATGGATTTTTTGCGACTGTATGACAAACT
Source organism: Cepaea nemoralis (assembly GCA_014155875.1). NCBI lineage: Eukaryota > Metazoa > Mollusca > Gastropoda > Stylommatophora > Helicidae > Cepaea > Cepaea nemoralis. The sequence continues at coordinate 8,711 of JACEFZ010025235.1, read as the reverse complement.
GTTGGGAAATTACACGTATGTATTTATGTATATGTAGGGTGTGTGTGTGTGTGTGTGAGTATGTGTGTGCGTTCGTAGGTGGATGTGTGTATGTTTGTGTGTATGTGTGTGTACGTGCGTGCGTGCATGTGGGTGGATGGGTGGGTGGGTAGGTAGGTAGGTAAGTAGGTAAGTAGGTAGGTAAGTAGGTAGGTAGGTAGGTAGGTAAGTAAGTAAGTAGGTAGGTAGGTAGGTAGGTAGATAGGTAGGTAAGTAGGTAGGTAGGTAGGTACGTAGGTAAGATAGGTAGGAAGGTAGATAAGTAGGTAGGTAGGTAAGTAGGTAGGTAAGTTGGTAGGTAAGTAGGTAGGTAGGTAAGTAGGTAAGTACATAGGTAGGTAGGTAGGTAGGTAAGTAGGTAGGTAGGTAAGTAGGTAAATAGGTAGGTAGGTAGGTAGGTAGATAGGTAGGTAAGTAGGTAGGTAGATAAGTAGGTTAGTAGGTAGGTAGGTAGGTAAGTAGGTAGGTAGGTAGATTGATAGGTAGGTAGGTATGTAGGTAGGTAAGTAAGTAGGTAGGTAAGTAGGTAAGTAGGTAGGTAGGTAATTAGGTGGGTAGGTAGGTGAGTAGGTAAGTACGTAGGTAGGTAAGTAGGTAAGTAGGTAGGTAGGTAGGTAAGTAAGTAGGTAGGTAGGTAAGCAGGTAGGTAGCTGTGTAGGTAAGTAGGTAAGAAGGTAGGTAGGTAAGTAGGTTGGTAAGTAGGTAGGTAGATAGGTAGGTAAGTAGGTAGCTAGATAGGTAGCTAAGTAGGTAGGTAGGTAAGTAGGTATGTAGGTAGGAAGGTAAGTAGGTAAGTAGGTAGGTAAGTAGGTAGGTAGGTTAGTAGGTAAGTAGGTAGGTAGGTAAGTAGGTAGGTAGGTAAGTAGGTAGGTAGGTTAGTAGGTAAGTAGGTAGGTAGATAAGTAGGTAGGTAGGCAGGTAAGTAGGTAAGTAGATAGGTAGGTAAGTAGATAGGTAGGTAAGTAGGTAGGTAGGTAAGTAAGTACGTAGGTAGGTAAGTAGGTAAGTAGGTAGGTAGGTAAGTAGGTAGGTCGGTATGTAGATAGGTAGGTGAGAAGGTAGGTAGGTAAGTAGGTAGGTAGGTAAGCAGGTAGGTAAGTAGGTAGACAGGTAAGTAGATAGGTAAAAATGTAGATAGGTAAGTAGATAGGTAAGTAGGTAGGTAAATAGGTAAGTAGGTAGGTAAGTAGGTAGGTAAGTAGGTAGGTATATAAGTAGGTATATAAGTAGGTAGGTAGGTAAGTAGGTAGATAGGTAACTAGGTAGGTTGGTAGGTAGATAGGTAGGTAGGTAAGTAAGTAATTAGGTAGGTATGTAGGTAGGTAGGTAACTAGGTAGGTAGGTAGATAGGTAAGTATGTAGGTAGATAGGTAGGTAAGTATGTAGGTAGGTAAGTATATAGGTAGGAAGTTGGGTAGGTAGGTAGATAGATACGAAGGTAATTACTTAGGTAGGTAGGTAGGTAAGTAAGTAGGTAGGTAGGTAAGTAGATAGGTAGATATGTATGTAGGTACGTAGGTAGGTAGGTGGGTAAGTATGTAGGTAAGTAGGTAAGTAGGTAGGTAGGTGAGTAGGTAAGTACGTAGGTAGGTAAGTAGGTAGGTAAGTAAGTAAGTAGGTAAGTAGGTAGGTAAGCAGGTAGGTAGGTGTGTAGGTAAGAAGGTAGGTAGGTAGGTAAGTAGGTAGGTACGTAGATAAGTAGGTAGGTAGGTAGGTAAGTAGGAAGGTATGTATGTAGGTAAGTAGGTAGTTAGGTAAGTAGGTAAGTAGGTAGGTAGGTAAGCAGACAGGTAGGTAGGTAAGTAGATAGGTAAGTAAGTAGGTAGGTAGGTAGATTGGTAGTTGGTAGGTAAGTAGGTAAGTAGATAGGTAGGTAGGTAAGTAGATAGATAGGTAGGTAGGTAGGTAGGTAGGTAAGTATGTAAGTATATATGTAGTTAAGTAGGTAAATAGGTAGGTAAGTAGGTAAGTAGGTAGGTAGGCAAGTAGGTAGGTAGGTAGGCAAGTAGGTAAGTAGGTAGGTAGGTAGGTAGGTAAGTAGGTAGGTAGGTATATAAGTATGTAGGTAGGTTGGTAGGTAAGTAGGTAGGTAACTAGATAGATAGGTAGGTAGGTAACTAGCAAGATAGTTAGGTAAGTAGGTAGGTAAGTAGGTAAGTAGGTAGGTAGGTGAGTAGGAAGTACGTAGGTAGGTAAGTAGGTAGGTAGGTAAGTACGTAAGTAGGTAAGTAGGTAGGTAAGCAGGTAGGTAGGTGTGTAGGTAAGAAGGTAGGTAGGTAAGTAGGTAGGTAGGTAGATAAGTAGGTAGGTAGGTAAGTAGGTAGGTATGTATGTAGGTAAGTAGGTAGGCAGATAGGTAGGTAAGTAGGTAGGTAGATAGGTAGCTAAGTAGGTAGGTAGGTAAGTAGCTATGTATGTAGGTAGGTAAGTAGGTAGGTAGGTAAGTAGGTAGGTAGGTAAGTAGGTAGGTAAGTAAGTAGGTAGGTAAGCAGATAGGTAGGTAGGTAAGCAGATAGGTTAGTAGGTAAGTAGATAGGTTAGTAGGTAGGTAGGTAGGAAGGTGGGTTGGTAGGTAAGTAGGTAAGTAGATAGGTAAGTAGGTAAGTAGATAGGTAAGTAGGTAGGTAGGTAGGTAGGTTGGTAGGTACATTTGTAAGTATATATGTAGTTAAGTAGGTAAGTAGGTAGGTAAGTAGGTAAGTAGGTAGGTAGGCAAGTAGATAGGTAGGTAGGTAAGTAGGTAAGTAGGTAGGTAGGTAAGTAGGTAGGTAGGTAAGTAGGTAGGTAAGTAGGTGAGTAGGTAGGTAGGTATATAAGTATGTTGGTAGGTTGGTAGGTAAGTAGGTAGGTAGGTAGGTAACTAGATAGATAGGTAGGTAGGTAACTAGAAAGATAGTAGGTATGTAGGTAGGTAAGTGGGTAGGTAAGTAGGTAGTTATGTAGGTACTAAGTATGTAGGTAGGTATGTAGGTAAGTAGGAATGTAAGTAGGTAGGTAGTTAGGTAAATATGTAACTAGTTAGGTAGGTAAGTAGGTCAGTAGGTAGGTAGGTAGTTAAGTAGGTAGGTAAGTAGGTATATAGGTAAGTAGGTACGTAGTTAGTTAGGTGAGTAGGTAGGTAGGTAGGTAACTAGGTAGGTAGGTAACTAGGTAAGTAGGTAGGTAAGTAGGTCGGTAGGTAGGTAAGTAGGTAAGCATGTAAGTAGGTAAGTATGTAAGTAGGTAGGTAGGTAAAAAGGTTAGTAAGTGGGTAAATAAGTAGGTAAATAGGTAAGTAGTTAGGTAGGTAGGTAGATAAGTATGTAAATAGTTATGTAGGTTAGTAAGTAGGTAGGTCGGTGGGTAGGTCGATGGGTAGGTAAGTAGGTATTTAGGTAAGTAGATAGGTAGGTTGTGGGTAGGTGGGTAGGTAGGTGGGTAGATGGATGGGTTGGTAGGTAGGTTGGTTGGTACGTACATAAGTAGGTGGTTAGGTAGGAAGGTGGGTAGGTAGGAGCTAGGTAGGTAGGTTGGTAGGTATGCGGGTAGGTAGGTAGGTAAGTGAGTAGGTAGGTATGTAAGTAGGTAGTTAGGTAGGTAAGTAGGTAAGTAGGTAGGTAGGTAGGTAAGTAGGTAGGTAGGTAAGTAGGTAAATATGTAAGTAGGTAGGTAGTTAGATAAGTAGGTAGGTAAGTAGGTAAGTAGGTAAGTTGGTAGGTAAGTAGGTAAGTAGTTAGGTAGGTAAGTAGGTAGGTAGATAGGTAGGTAAGTTGGTAGGTAAATAAGTAGATAGGTAGGAAGGTAAGTAAGTAGGTAGGTAGGTAGGTAAGTAGGTAAGTAGGTAGGTAAGTAAGTAAGTAGGTAAGTAGGTAGGTAGATAAGTAGGTAAGTACGTAGGTAGGTAGGTGGGTATGTAGGTAGGTAGGTAAGTAGTAACGTAGGTAGGTAAGTAAGTAGGTAGGTAAGTAGGTAGGTAGATAATTAGGTAAGTACGTAACTACGTAGGTAGGTAGGTGGGTAAGTAGGTAGGTAGGTAAGTAGGTAAGTAGGTAAGTAGGTAGGAATTAGGTAAGTGGGTAAGTAGGTAGGTAAGTAGGTAGGTAGTATAGTAGGTAAGTAGGTAAGTAGGTAGATAGATAGTAGGTATGTAGGTAGGTAGTAAGTAGGTAGGTAGGTAAGCAGGTAGGTAAGTAGGTAGGTAGGTAAGTAGGTAGGTAAGTAGGTAAGTAGTTATGTAGGTAAGTAGGTAAGTAGGTAGGTAGATAGGTAGGTAGGTAAGTAGGAAGGTAGGTAAGTAGGTAAGTAGGTAGGTAAGTAGGTAAATAGGTAAGTAGGTAGGTAGGTAGATAAGTATGTAAGTAGGTAGTTAGGTACGTAGGTAGGTAGGTCGGCGGGTAGGTCGGTGTGTAGGTAAGTAGGTAGGTAGGTAAGTAGGTAGGTGGGTAAGTAGTTAGGTAAGTGGGTGGGTAGGTAGGTAGATAGATGGATGGGTAGTTAGGTATGTTGGCTGGTACGTACATAAGTAGGTGCGTAGGTAGGAAGGTGGGTAGGTAGGAGGTAGGTAGGATATAGGTAGGTAGGTAGGTAAGTAAGTAGGTAGGTAGGTAAGTAGGTAGGTAGGTAAGTAGGTAAGTAGTTAGGTAGGAAAGTAGGTAAGTATGTAAGTAGGTAATTGGTAGTTAGTTAGATAAGTAGGTAGGTAAGTAGGTAAATAGGTAAGTGGGTAGGTAAGTAGGTAAGTAGTTAGATAGGTACGTAGGTAGGTAGATAGGTAGGTAAGTAGGTAGGTAGGTATGCAGATAGGTAGGCAAGTAGGTAGGTAGGTAGGTAAGTAGGTAGGTAAGTAAGTACGTAAGTAAGTAGGTAGGTAGATAAGAAGGTAAGTAGGTAAGTACGTTGGTAGGTAGGTATGTAAGTAGGTAGGTAGGTAAGTAGGTAGGTAGGTAGTTAAGTAGGTAGGTAAGTAGGTAAGTAGGTACGTAGGTAGTTAGTTAGCTATATAAGTAGGTAAGTAGGTAGGTAGATAGTTAGGTAAGTAGGTAGGTAGTAAGTAGGTAGGTATTTAAGCAGGTAGGTAATTAGGTATGTAGGTAGATAGGTACGTAGGTAAGTAGTTAGGTAGGTAAGTATTAAGTAGGTAGGTAGATAGGTAGGTAAGTAGGTAAGTAGGTAAATAGGTAGGTAGGGAAGCAGGTAGGTAAGTAGGTAAGTAGGTAGGCAGGTAAGTAGGTAGGCAGGTAAGTAGGTAGGTAGGTAATTAGGTAGGTAAGTTGGTAGGTAAGTAGGTTGGTAAGTAGGTAAGTAGGTAGGTAAGTAGATAAGTAAGTAGGTATGTATATAAGTAGGTAGGTATGTAGGCAGGTAAGTAGATAGGTAGGTAACTAGGTATGTAGGTAGGTAGGTAGGTAACTAGATAGGTAGGTAGGTATGTAGTTAGGTAGATAGGTAGGTAGATAGGTAGATAAGTAGGTAGGTAGGTAAGTAGGTAAGTAGGTACGTAAGTAAGTAGTTAGGTAGGTGAGTAGGTATGTAAGTAGGTAAGTAAGTAGGTAGGTAAATAGGTAAGTAGGTAGGTAGGTAAGTAAGTAGGTAAGTAGGTAGGTAAATAGGTAAGTAGGTAAGTAGGTAGGTAGTTAGGTATGTAAGTAGGTAGGTAGGTAGGTAGGTAAGTAGGTAGGGAAGTAAGTAGGTAGATAGGTAGGTAAGTAGGTAAGTAGGTAAGTAAGTAGGTCGGTAGGTATGTAAGTAGGTAAGTATGTAAGTAGGTAAGTATGTAAAAAGGTAGGTAGGTAAGTAGGTAAGTAGGTCGGTAGGTAGGTAAGTAGGTATCTAAGTAAATAGTTAAGTAGGTAGTTATGTAGGTATGTAGGTAGGTAGGTAGGTAAGTAGGTAGGTAGGTGGGTAGGTATGTAGGTATGTAGGTAAGTAGGTATGTAGATACGTAGGTAGGTAAGTAGGTAGGTAGGTGGGTGGGTAGCTAGGTAGGTAGATGGATGGGTAGGTAGGTAGGTTAGCTGATACGTACATAAGTAGGTGGGTATGTAGGTAGGTGGGTGGGTAGGTAGGTAGGTAGGGTGGGTGGGTGGTTGGGTAGGTAAGTAGGTGGGTAGGTAGTTAGTTTGGTAGTTGGGTGTGTAGGTAGGTAGGTGAGTGGGTGGGTAGGTAGGTAGGTGGGTGGGTGGGTAAGTATGTAGGTTGTTGGGTAGGTAGATAGGTAGGTGGGTGGGTGGGTAGATAGGTAGGTAGGTGGGTGGGTTGATAGGTATATAGGTAGGTAGGTAATTGAGTGGGTAGGTAGGTGGGTGGGTAGATAGGGATGAAGGTATGTGGGTAGGTAGGTAGATGGGTGGGTAGATAGCTAGGTAGGTAGGTGGGTGTAGGTAGGTAGGTGGGTGTAGGTGGGTGGGTGGGTAGTAGGTAGGCAGGTGGGTGGGTGGGTGGGTAGATATTAGGTAGGTAGATGGCTAGGTAGGTAGGTAGGTAGGTACTTAGATAGGTAGGTAGGTGGGTGGGTGGGTAGATATGTAGGTAGGTTGGTGGGTAGGTAGGTTGGTGGGTAGGTAGGTAGATTGGTAGGTAGTTAGGTAGGTAGGTGGGTAAGTAGGTAGGTATTTAGGTATTTAGGTAGGTAGGTAGGTTGGTTGATTGGTAGGTAGATATATGGGTAGGTAGGAAGGTAGGTAGGTTTGTGGGTGGGTATGTAGGTACTACTTACGTAGGTAGGTAGGTAGGTAGGTAGGTAGGTAGGCAGGCAGGTAGGCAGGGAGGCAAGCAGGTATGTATTTGATACGTGCGTGAGTGCGTAAATAGATTAATGGATGGATGGATGGATGGATGGATGGATGGATGGATGGATGGATTGAGATAAGTATCACGAGGTAGTGCCCCTGGGGTAATGTATAGTACACCTAGCCATCTCCGACCAGGACTAAAATCCAGGCATATCCCAAAAGCACGCTGATCATGTGAAACATCTGTAGTCAATAAGACATGGGAAATACCACGCTGCTCGGGCCTCCTCTAGCTCTCTATCAGATTCTTTTTTTTTGGTTTAATGTAGAGCCAGTGCTGGTCGTTGATGGTGTTGTATTCTAACAAGATGGCTCTTCTTCTGTCTTTCAGTATATGTGGTGCCAGGTCCCTCTGTTTGTCTGATAACATTATTTCTTACTCGGTCTCGGATAGTTAAGCTGGTAGCCCTCCTCAAGCATCTAATCTCACAGGTGTTGATTTTCCGTAAGTGTGATTTGAATAAAAAGTCCAAATTTGACATTGGTAGCACAGGGATGGTGTGAATTTTTATTTGGTTCGCATATCCTTTATAGGACATCGCTGTCAACATCAGCATATTTCAGCTGATTGTTGATTTATTGACAAAATTACGCTCAATAGTTTGCCATTGCTTTCTGAGCGGCCGGCTCACATACCCCGTAAGTTACCAACGCGATGAGAATCGCTACCCATTCTCACGCACATCACGTTACTCGTGAGAGTATACGGGATTACGGAGAAAGACGTTAAACTCCTAGACCAGGGAGCCGGTGTTAGTGTGAATATCTTGTTTATGACCTGTCGTCTGTCTTGTGCAAACATCTGTGAAGACAACTGTCGATGTCATGACGTGTCATGTACCCGCCTCCACAGACGTCACATCCGGCCCTTGAAGAACCAGACAGCGGTTATGGTGGTGACCCTACAGTTTGACCTCATCTCTCTGTCGGAACTGAATGACGCCAAGCAACGGGTATCTGCTCTAGTACTGGTCAGTGTGCAGTGGTGAGTCTTCTGACAATTCATCATCATCATCATCATCATCATCATCATCATCATCATCATCACCACAATCACCATCACCATCATCCTCACCATCGTCGTGCCATTATAATCATCATCACCTTCACCATAATCATCGTACCATTCCATCGTCATCATTGACACACAAGTTAATAGTCACATAGACAGAAGACCCATTACCAGCTTCGTTCTTTCTGGTTAATTAAAATTAAACTGAATATCAAGAGATACATAACATCTCATGGACGCAGTCGTCAATATACTGAAGGGCAGCTCATAAATCAATACATTGTAGGATATCTCAAAATTAATCAAATGTAGGATAACTGAGAAATTAATACAATATAGTATATCTCAGAAATCTATACAATGTAGGATATCTCAGAAATAAATTCAATGTAGTATATCTCATAAATCAGTTCAATGTAGTATATCTCAGAAATCTATAAAATGTAGGATATCTCATAAATCAATAAAATGTGAGATATCTTAGAAACGCGGAGAACGACAGAAACGATGACTAATTAAGTACTGATTTGTATGAATTGATAACTGGGAAAACTAGAAGGACTAACATCGTATGAGAGAATCACCAATGTTGAGCTCACGGAGAGAATCACCAAATACCAGCGAGTGAAGCGGAGAGAAAAAGATACTTTCACTGGATGTAGCACACACTGATACCAACACCAGTGAATAGTGTATCTGGATGTAGCATACAATGATAACACTTGGGAATATTTGTCAGAGTCTTGCGTAGAGCAAGATAAGTAGCTCGTTTTCTGGCAAGTGTGAAGCAATATCAAACTATCAAATCACACGAAGTGAATATCCGAAAGTATTATTCACAAGCTTTATTTACGCGCTGCATTTATTATCGCACAAACATCCCCTACAAT